>OX442433.1:4547411-4671147 GCA_949361645.1 Spongilla lacustris | reverse complement strand
GATATGAAATTTTATCTAATACCGGAAATTTTATACAATAACTGGTAACGTTTTATTAATCAATTTATTCCTTCGATGTGCGCGCGTGGGTGCATAGCATAGGCGGCGGAAGGTAAATACACCGGGGGGGGGGGGGGGGGGGGGGGGGGGCTGAAATGTAAAACTAGGGGGGGGGGGGGGGGGGGGAGGGAGGAGTTTCCCTTGCGATTGGCCAAATACGAACGGGGGGGGGGGGGGGTGCATGGGGTCGCCACATTCACTACTGGATGGCTCTTCTACACATGCAGACCTTATTCGACCGCAAATATGAATATATTCTTGTGTGACATGCATGTGACATAATTGGAAAGGCGTCGCCGTTAATGGTCATGAATATGGATGAACTGTCGGATTCGTTTAAGCAGCTTGATACGGTGAGAACGTTACGCTATAAAGAGAAGCTTGGTATGCTAGGGGTAACCACAGATCCATACAGTACTTCAAGAGACGTTTGGCCGGCCCACCAAGTGTTTTCTTCGAGGCATATCACAAGGGCTGTGTAAATCATGACAGCTCAATTCCGTAGTTGAGGCGCAGAATCTCAACAACCCTACACCATTTTAACATGCTTTATATCACAATACACCCACTAGACATCACTACACGTGGATTCTGCTTGGCGCTACCGTTCCGTGTTCTATCTTTACAAAAATGGGCTCACAGTAGACGTCATTAAATTGCCTTGTCTTGATTATGTTATAAATAACAAAAAACGAGGTGAAGTCAAATCAGTCCTATTACACCCACGGTATGATAGAGAGCTTATTTGTGTCGCTGGTGTTCCTTTTTACCCTTTTCACGGAGGGCCAGAGGGATTACAAGATTGTTTTCAATACAGGGACGGCAAACTATAACCTTGCACCACGCGGATCACCAAATCGATAGAAAAGAACGGAACCAACCTTGTATGAAAGTTTTAGGCCTTGAAAAGTGATCGCTGATAGTTCCTGAACTCATTCGCCTTTAGAGAACTTCGTGTCGCGTGATGGCCAATATTGGACGTGTCGCGTGAGTAATTGAACCAATATTGGGACGAGCGTGTGACATTTATACTTCATATTGCGGTCGAATAAGGTCTATACGGCGTTTCCACCCGGCACTCTCGTCTAGCGGCCGAGGCACCTCCCTCTCGCCAGCAAGGGGGTGTGGGAGAGTGCTGTAAGTCCCCAGACCCCCAGAAGCTTTTACAGACACTTCATGCTTCAAATCCCGCTAAAAATTAGTCGGCTGCCGTGCGAATACATGAACATGTACCCCCACCGAAAAAAAATGGTCCGTGTTTAAACGAGTGTATATCTTCTTCGTACTCGTTAAAGCATCCATGTACCTGTTTAAACATTTCAGGAAAGAACTGGTACTCCAACAGGATAGCACGCAGCTGAGTTCACAATTACGTCGATACCCGGGCCATTTTTTCGGTGGGGGCGGAGGGGGGATATATATCGCGGTGGACAATATAAATATAATTTTTCACGCATGTATTTAAAAAAAAAAAAAGAATATGCGCAAGCTATAGCGCCATACGAAAGTTCATTGCGGAAGTCATGCATGCTTACAGAATCAAATGTAATAAAATAGCTGTACTACCTTAAATCTGGGGGCGCTAAATGATACTTCCCCCCCCCCCCCCCCCCCCCCCCCCCATTGCAAAAGTGGGGGGGGGGGGGGGGGGGGGCAAAAGCCTCCTAGCCCGCCGTCTCCGCCGCCTATGCATAGGCGCACGCTAACTTAACTGAATCACTGAACAATACTGAACAAAGTTTCAGCCTTTAAATGTACATGGTCTACCGATTGTCACTAAATGTTTAGTTAGGTTCACCGTTCCGTAAAAGGTGCAAATGGCGAGACTTTTTCACAGTTGCTGCTGCTTCAATTGCTAGATCACCATGCTTCTATAAATCCCATGCAAGATTCCCAACGACAATATAGAGGAGAAGTACGGTTTGCTCACGCGAGCATATCCAATATTTCAGGCGCCTGTTGACGGCCGTTACAAGGCGCATTGTCGCAATAAACTTCGTTGTCTTTCGCGCGTACGTAAATTCTTTTTAAAAAAATTCACTGCGCTGCGAATACGCTGATTTTTAGCGTGGTTTGAAGGGGAAAATGTGAAAGCTTCTGGAGCTTACAGCGCTCCCCCATACCCCCTTGCTGGCGAGGCGGTGGACCCCGCCCCCGGCCGCCCCTCCAACCAACCGCTTCCCCCCCCCCCCCCCCCCCCCCCCCCCCCCCCATAGCCCCATTCCTAGATCTGCCACTGAACACTGCAGCCTTGGCCTATGGGCAGGGGCGGATCGACTCATTAAATATTCATGATGTATTTTGCGTACAACCGCACGAAACAGTGCCGCGGTTAGCTACAGCGCTGATACATGTACTGACAGGGGCGGATCTAGGTGGGGGGGGGGGGGGGGGGGGGGGGCATAGGGGCACGTGCCCCCTCCCTTCCGGACGACTCATTAAATATTCATGGTGTATTTTGCGTACCGCATGCGATATATAACCGCACAAAATAGTGCCTCGGTTAGCTACAGCGCGGATATACATGTATGTACACATGTACACGGGAAGGGCCAATTATAAAGTATGATTACAATTATATTTGCAAACGTGCGCATTGAAAAGAAGCGGAGATCAGTATATATGTATACTAAAAAGGTTCAAAAAGATTGCCTCATCGCACCGCATATAAAAGCTGAGCTATATTTTTTGGCCCACAAATTTTAGTAGTTACATTTTAAAAGTACGTACGAACGCCATAACAGGGCCCGCGGAGGGTATTATAAAGTGGGGGGGCAGAAATTATATTTACGTTATAAAAAGCCGGGCACAATAATATCGATCCTACGACACCAAAATGTCGCCTTCACTCGCTTTCAATTGTCAATTCTAGAGGCGAACTCAGAGGCAACTTCGTCCAGGTAAATATTAGCTGTTCTGTCGCTATGAATGAAGCGAAGCCAAGTTTTCAGGCGACGAGCGTTGGAAAAAGGTCTTTCACTAACTGCATTAGTAGCTGGATTGACCAATAGATCAGTTTAAATATACAGGGTGTCCACGAATGAACGCAACGTTTTTGAACGAGAATAACTTTTGATAGGAGTAAGAAAAAAATCTCATATTTTGAAACCAAGTTGGTCGGTTTCCTCAAATTTTTTTACATCTATTAAATTAATACATTATTAATCATACTAATTAATTTTAATAAGCACAACAAATTAACTGAATTTGAAAGTTCGTATGTGTTCACATATCGATTGTGAAGCTTCGTTCAAAATTTTGGATTTTTTTCACATTCACAACTAAAACTACGACCCACTACTTATTTTTCTTCGCGTACGCTTGCGCACACGACCTCGTCCCAAGACTTATTTCGTGATTAAATAAGCAGTCTCAATCACGTGATACAATTCGGAGGCGGATCTTTTTTTAAAAAGCAATGCCCCACCTCCTACGTGGGTGTTACGAGCTAATTACATGTTTACATCCAATGTGGTGCGCACCAATTAGCACAATCGTACAGACAGACACTACTACGGGCTGATAAGAATTTGACATGCAATGCCATTCTGTGAGTTAGGAAACGGAGACGCACACGTGTATACACGCGTGTGTTATTACACACGCAAAAATCAAATCTAAAGAGATTACAGCTCTCTCGGAGCTAATAGCCTACAGCAGCATCGCATCCCAAGCAGCACACAGTAATTTGTGCGCATATCTGATTTTGTCTCTTAGCTAGCTACGTAGCTAAGATCCCGTCGAGCAAAACCAATGCTACGTATGGGTACTGCATGCCTGTGCCGGATTAAAGGATACTCTTGTGTTATGTGAAGTGCCATTTAAATTTTAATACTGTAAGGAAAGCCTCATGTCATACATATGTGAAGGGTCAGAGAGCATTCAAGCCTCCATGCAGTAAAGTGATTAATTGTGCATGCTGTTAAGCTAGGTATTTGCTTTGTAAATCTAATAAGGGGGTGCTTTCATTTATAATGTAACGTGAGCTTCTAGCTGTGAGTGTTATTAAGGTTAAAGGTAGTCTCTGCTTAAAAATACACCTGCAGGTTTAGATGATAGCAAAGGTTGCAGTTTTCAAGAAAAGTGGGTACGAGCCTTATTTCTGTGTAGACCACCGATCTCTTTAACAAATTCTCGTAGTTATGTTAGACTTTATTCAAAGCTAATGTTGCAAGCCTCCAGCAAAGTTTTAGATAATTTGCTTTTCTAAAGAGAAGGTGTGCGTTACTTTCAATGTTCATCCCAGATCTTTTTTGTTGCTGCTTGTGTATGGATGGCTCTCTTCTTTTTAAACAGACAGTTGTGATATGAGGGGGTGCTTTTGTTAAAAATCGCCAGCTAATGTTATAAGCCACCGGACAGATGATTGGATTTAAGAGCAGTGTCACTGTATCCCATTGCAAGCCTGTTAGCTAGTTCCCAGATCAGGGTGTGCCTAAATTGGGAATTAGATGAATTTTGAAGACAGCTGTTTTAGGTGAGGTGTGCTTGCATCATGTTTGGAGCCTTTCTAGCTGTGTTAACTGTGGCCTTTGCATATAGACTCTCTGGTTTTTTATGTGAGGGTGTGCTTAACTGTCTAATGTTGACCAGTAAGGATTGGGTAGTTTCCAGATCATAATGTGCTTCAGTATTTAAATGAGTCATGTTTTTATGTTAGGGGCCAATGCTTTCATTTTAGAGTATCAGCTGATATGTAAAGCCTTGAGCTATGTTTTAGATAATATCACGCAAATAGTGCCGTTAGAGAGTTTGAGCTTTAATTTCAATTCATAAAGCTATGAGTTTCTTAGCAGATCACAATCACTGTATGTCTTAAAGTGAGCATCATGTTTTGGGCCTTGCTGTTAGCTACATGTAGTTCCCAGTTTATGATGTACGTTGCTGTTGCTTATGTATCAGCCTTAGGAGACTCCTGTTGCGGTATAGCAAGCTTACAGCTAGGTTTTAGATGGCTGGATGTACGTGTGGTGCCACGTCTTAAGAGCAGTCTCTGCTGTAAGAGACTCAAGTGTAATGTGCGCCTAGAAAGCTTTGTGTTCTTGAAAATGTTTGTTAAAGCTACAAATTACACCTGTAAGAACTTGAGATCACTGGAAAGATGACTGGTTTAAGAGAGTGCATGTGCTAAGTACCGGTACTTCTGAGGGTGTCCATTAGTTTCATACCATCCAGTAATGTATTTGTACACAAAATGATTGTGCATGCTGTTGAAGTGTGTGTTTTTTAGAGAGGTGTGTTTGTGATTGAGCCTTGTAGCTGGCTAGTTAGTTTGTTGTTTTAATAGAACCGGGTAATGCATCATTGTTGCATGTTCCCAGGTCATAGTGGACCAATTTATTATTTTATTTTATTTTTGGGGGGGGGGGGGGGGGGGGGAGGGGGGGGGAGGGGGGAGGGGGGGAGGGGGGGAGGGGGGGAGGGGGGAGGGGGGGAGGGGGGGAGGGGGGGAGGGGGGAGGGGGGAGGGGGGGGAGTTTGTTATGTGCTTTGTGTGCTTTTAATACTTCTCCAGTAAATTAATGATTGTGGATGCTGTTGAGGTATGTAAACAACTGTGATAAATGAGATGTGCTTTAAAATGGCTGTGAGCTTTTATCTGTGTGTTATTAAAAGTATGGTTCTAGGTACAAATGACATAGTCTCTGCTTAAAAATATACCAGCTGTATTAAAGAAGGGTGTGCTTTGCATTATGGATCAGATAACTCAGATGAGCCTGCTATGATTTGGGGGAGTGCTTTCATTTTATTACAAATATCAGCTAGGTTTCCAATGCTTGGATTTAAGAATGGTGTCATTTTAGTTCCTTGGTCTAAGTTGGGATTTTAGGACAGGTTTGCTTGCAACAAGTTGCTTTTTTTCCCTGCATCATAATGTGTGCTAACTGCTGCATCTGGAAATAGACTCCCTGCATTAAGAGTTACTTCTTGTGAGGGTGTGCTTAGCTGTCTAATATTGCAACCCATTAGATGATATTGCGTAGAGATGAGTCCATTGATCTTTTTTCAGTGCTCACCTACATGTGCGCTAGTTCTGTGTACTGATTTGAATTTAGGGAAGGGCTCTCTCGTACATGTATTTAAGTGAGTCATCATTTTTAATGCTAGGAGCCGATGCTTTTATTTTAGACCATCAGCTCATTTGTCAAGCCAGCTATGTTTTGGATTGATTTCATGGGAAGAGTGCTGTTTTTTAAGATAAGTTATGCTTAATAAAGTTATGAGTCTTATAGCTTAAGTTACCAGATCACAAATGGTGCTGTTGTTTAAAGCATGGGTAGGCTCTCATCTTTAGGAGATACCTGTTGTGATTTGAAGAACTACTTTAATGTTGCAAGTGGGTTTGTGATGTGGATTTAAGAGTGGTGTTATTTCGCCACATTGTGAGCAATTGTGTGTCGAATTAGTGGTAGAATCATTGCTTTAAGAGACTCCTAGGAAAAGTTCTATATTATAAATGAGGGAGTGCTTTAATTCAAAATGTAATAGTATAGACTTCTTTGTTTGTTATTGCACTAAAAGTAAAAAGTTTGCTGTTTTAAAGAGAGTTGTACTTGCATTGTGATGTGAGCCTCTAAGCTAGTTCCAGGTCATAGTGTGTAATTGTTGTTCTTTAATTATGTTAACTCTTTACTTTTTAAGGTGTTCTAAAGCTTACGACCGCCAGTAAGGTTTTAAATGTTTGGGAAGTAAGCTGTACGTCTTAAGAGAGCATAATGTTTTGAGCCTAGCTGTTGGCTTAGACCTTCATATGTGCCGTTGCTTGGTATGAGCTTTAGGAGACTCCTGTTGAGATGTGAAGGAGTGATTTCATTTAAAAGTATCCGCAAGCATAGGTTTTAGAAGTTCGAATGAAAGTTTGGTGCATGTCTTTGACAGTTGTTGTGACCCTTTTAGCTTTTATTTTATTTTATTTTTAGCCCGGGTGTTTATTAGAAAAACCTTGTTTTTGTGTTAAATGATTCATTCTGTAGGAACTTTAGATTATTGGTTTAAGAGAGGGACGTTGTGAGCCACTTACCTAAGTTCCCACTGACATTGTGCATGTGCTAAGTATCAGTACTGTTTCGTTATGTGAGTGTGTGCTTCTTCAACATCTTCTGTGTGCTTGACCTCTTGAGCCTTGTGTGAGCTTGAATGCGCCGTGTACTGAGATGGGGATTCCTCTGTATGCACTGAGCATGGATGTTAACGTTTGTTTGCACTCTAACAGACTTCTTCCTTCCACAATGCTGCTTAAGTCTGTTTTCCATGGTCCCATGCTCCTCAAATTTAGATACCAACCTAAGCACAGTGCTTCGGCACAAATTTGTGTAGGCTGGGTAGTCCCTCCTGAACCTGCTTACTGTGAGGTAGGCATTCTCATAGTAGAGCCTTACTATTGCAGCTCTTTGCTCTATTGTCAGTCGATGGGCTCTTGCTGCTCGAGGCATCCTTCACAGTCATGTGCACACATAGGAACTGCACTTTTAATTGGTCTCCAAATGCTGCATTCTATTGGTCAACTACCCCTGCATTTCTATTTTTTATTTTTATTTTTTATTTTTTTAAATAAAAAATAAAAACATGAAATACATACAATTAGATGATAAGTAATTAAAAAGATAAATAATAAGTCAATAAATTTACTCCATGAATGAGGCCAGAGGAGCACCATCATCAAACCCCAGCCCACTTCTCCATTTGGTGCGGGATCCTCTAAGGCAGAGGCTCACTGCTCGAACCCTTGCAAAAGCAAGCCGTGATCTGATGTAGCTGCTGGTGATGGAATAGGCTTTGTCCCACTTGGAAGACAGAGCAGTGGCCATGTGCTTTAGGAAGTGACTAGCCTCTTTGTGTAGTAGTCCGTCCACGGAAAGGACAAATGGGGTGAAGGTGCCTCTTCTGTCTTCAACTGCCTTTTTGTACATTCTCATCTTCTCCTGTGAGCTGGATTCAAGAATGGCATTAGGTGCTCGATGGCAGTGTGATGGGGCGTCAGTGTCTATGACACGGACATCAAACAACGCCTCCACCTGTGGTTGCCAAACACCTCTGATTCCCAGGTCAAGCCTTAGTCCTGGATCACTTGAGGTGGCAGTAGCCTCATTGACAATAGGCTCCTTTATAACTTGGGGCCACGCCTGCATTTTTATTGGTTCTATTACTGCTTTTCTCCAACCATCGTAGAGCTTGTAAAGTGATCCTTTAATCTTTTTCTGAAACTAACAAAGCTCTGTAAGTTTTCAAAGTGCTTTAAAAAAAAATAGGCTTAAGGTGTCATTTACATGGAAGCATCCCCTGGTCTAAGAATTTAACAAGGTGGGGGTGGGGGGGGGGCAAAACTAAAAAGGCAAATGTTATATCATTACATGTACACCAAAACTGAATGATCAAATGTGGGTTTTTTATTTTTAAAAGGCTCTGCAAAGCCCTTTTAAAAACCCCAATAATCATAATGTACAGGTTAATGTTAAATGCCTCCAGCTACCCCCCAGATGATTTGAAGGCTGATGATTGAAGTTCATGTGCGCTCTGCTTTGTTGTTAAGTCAGAGTGTGCTTTAATTCCATAGAAGATGATTTTTCATGCTGTTAAGGCCGGTATGTACAGAGTTTTTTTTATTTTAAGTCATTACAATTCTGTTATGTCTTTTTAGTGAGCTACCATTGTGGATTTTGAGAATCAAGGATCCTGTTTTGTTTATCAGAGTAGATGCATGGTTTCCCCTATTGGTGTATGTGCAGTGCAGTGCACCATTTGGCCTGTTGTACATGTTAGAAGCATTTTACAAACATGCTGGTACCTAATTACATTCATAGCAAATGACTACATGTAGGTTTTATATGAATTTGATTTGCATTGTTCCTTCTTATGAGAGATGTTACTGATATGAGTTCACACCATCTGTCAAAGTTTTACTCAGCAAGGGCAAGGTACATGTACACGATATGTACATGATACTGAAGGTTGGATGTCCATTCGAATTCACTGAATGTGTGTCCTGGTTATGTATAGCTTACAGCTATAGTCTGCATATGAAGATATGCACAATGTATGGGGAAGATTTATGTTTTTAAGAGAGGTGTGCAGACTCTCTGCTTAAAGAATGTGAGGGTGTGCTAAATTAACATAGCATAATGTACCATCACACAAGATGACTGATCATTCTGTTTGCTGAGGGTGTGCTTTCATTGAAGGTGTAATTTGAGCTTCTAACATGTACATTGGTTTAGTTCATACATGTTAAAAGCAAGCACAATAACACATAACAACGAAGTTGCAAGCCCATCTACCCATACTTTAGCAAACTATGACCTGAAAACTGATTTAAGGTGGAACCTCACAACATGTTGAATTAGAAATTTACATGTACATGTAGCTGGAGGCTTGCAGCTTTTAAATGAAAGCACAAAACTGAACTAGATATCGTAATGCAAATAACGCCTCTTTTATAATTACTACCTCTGACCTTATGTGTTAAATACACACAGCGACACAGCTCTATGCTCACAACAAGCAAACCTTAACTTAACACAGAAAATTGTTCAAATTACTGGATGGTGTCTTAAAATTAGAATCTTCTCCAAACAAACAGGTGTATTTTTTAGCAGAGACTACCTCTAACCTTACTTTTAATAGTTATAACTAACACAGCTATAGGCTTTCAATACAATCACACCCTCTCTTTTAACACAGGTTTTCGTACCTCAAATTAAAGCATGCACAATAATTTTGCCGACATTACTGGATACTGATATACATTTACAAATGCACAATGTCCTGGGAGCTTAGGTATGTGGCTCACAACATCCCTCTCTTAATCTTTCCAAGAATCTCAAGTTCCTACGAGTGTACATGTAACTTGTACCTTTAACCTTACTTAAAAATAAAAATAAAACACATGAATCATTTAACACAAATAAAACACATTTTGAAGCACACATAACACCTTAGTCTCTTTACAGCTAAAAGGCTCTGCATTAAATCTTATACAAGGACATGCACCACCCAGACAAATAAATCCTATAGCTGGAGGTTTGCAACAGTATTTTAAACGAAAACACTTACTCCAATCTCAATAGGATTTCTTAAAGCTGACATATTATGATCTGGAAATACATGTTGCTAATATCTAGGCTCAAAACATGATGCTCTCTATAGACATACAGCTGACTAAAATACATGTTGCTAATATCTAGGCTCAAAACATGATGCTCTCTATAGACGTACAGCTGACTTCCCAAATGCTTTATGCTGGAACAACAATTTTCCCATCATCTTAAATTTACAACCTTCAAATTCACATTTAATGATGTAACACGCAAAGTTGAATCTGTTTTAACACAGAATTTTTCATATGAGTCTATTAAATCAATGATCCTATTATTTCTATTTTGCTAATAATGTGGTGCCAAGCATCATGAAAGCTACTTATAACGTTAACATTACTCGTTACTAAAGCAATTCTTTGAACCACAACTGACAAGTCCATAAGCAGTATAAATTGTGACTTGCAGGTAACAGTCCCCTCATCTAACATGGTATGAGCCTACCCATGCTCTCTTAAGACATGCAGCTGACTTTCCAAACATTGCTGGAGACCGTAAGCTTTAGAACACCTCAACGTAACAACAGGTGACTGTTAAAGCAAGGGGTCACCATGCATGCATAATTAAAGAACAACACTTACACACATTGATCTGGAATTACAACTTTTTTTTTTAAAACAAATAACTTTAGTAACAAGCCTGCTGCACCATTACATTTTGAATGAAAGCACTCCCTCATTTAACATAGAGCTTTTCCGTGCAGTCTCATAAAGCAGTGATTCTATCACTACTTTGGCACACAATTGCTCACAACATACATTACTCTTAAATCCAAGCATCACAAATGCACTTGCAACACTAATCACAACAGGCGTGCTTAAGCAGCACCACAGATTGTTAGCTATAAGACTCATAACTTGATTAAGCACAATCTTAAAAGCAGCATTTGTTGTTCCTGACATAGCTGGAAACTTGACAGATGAGCTGATGCTCTAATATAAAAGCATCAACTGAAAGCATTAAAATGCGTGTATGAGAGAGCCTAATACCAGTACACATTATAATCTCAGAACAAGTTTAGGTACTTAGAAAGGATCGATGGATTCATATCTACTCAATCACCTAATATAAAATTAGACAGTTAACACACCCTCACTAAAAGTAACACTTAAAGCAGAGGGTCTATATCCATAAGCATCAGTTAGAACATATTATGATACGAAAATAGCTATATTTAAAATTAAAAACTCACAATTTGTTGCAAGCAAACCTGTCCTAAAAAACAGTTCTCTTCATTGAAACCCCAACTTATAGACCCAGGAACTACAATGATATGCTTTTAAATTCAAGCTATGGAACCTGTAGCTGATGACTTGTGCCGATATTTTGTACTGAAATTACTCCCCCAAATCACAACAGGATTGTCTGAGTTGTTAGACTCATGATGCAACGCACACCTTTCAAACATTCCCCAGCATATACAGGTGTATTTTTAAGCAGAGACTACATGTACTTCTAATAGCACACAGAAAGAAGCTCAGATTTTTACATTTTCAATGAAAGCACACCTCATTTAACCCAATGGTTTACATACCTTAATAACAATCATTACTTTACTAAAAGCACACATGCACATAACAACACAGTACTGATAATTAGCACATGCACAATGTCAGTGGGAACTTAGGTAAGTGGCTCACAACGTCCCTCTCTTAAACCAATAATCTAAAGTTCCTACAGAATGAATCATTTAACACAAAAACAAGGTTTTTCTAATAAACACCCGGGCTAAAAATAAAATAAAGTACAAGCTAAAAGGGTCACAACAACTGTCAAAGGCATGCACCAAACTTTCATTCGAACTTCTAAAACCTATGCTTGCGGATACTTTTAAATGAAATCAATTCTTCACATCTCAACAGGAGTCTCCTAAAGCTCATACCAAGCAACGGCACATATGGCGGTCTAAGCCAACAGCTAGCTCAAAACATTATGCTCTCTTAAGACGTACAGCTTACTTCCCAAACATTTAAAACCTTACTGGCGGTCTTAAGCTTTAGAACACCTTAAAAAGTAAAGAGTTAACATAATTAAAGAACAACAATTACACACTATGACCTGGAACTAGCTTAGAGGCTCACATCACAATGCAAGTACAACTCTCTTTAAAACAGCAAACTTTTTGCTTTTAGTGCAATAACAAACAAAGAAGTCTATACTATTACATTTTGAATTAAAGCACTCCCTCATTTATAATATAGAACTTTTCCTAGGAGTCTCTTAAAGCAATGATTCTACCACTAATTCGACACACAATTGCTCACAATGTGGCGAAATAACACCACTCTTAAATCCACATCACAAACCCACTTGCAACATTAAAGCAGTTCTTCAAATCACAACAGGTATCTCCTAAAGATGAGAGCCTACCCATGCTTTAAACAACAGCACCATTTGTGATCTGGTAACTTAAGCTATAAGACTCATAACTTTATTAAGCATAACTTATCTTAAAAAACAGCACTCTTCCCATGAAATCAATCCAAAACATAGCTGGCTTGACAAATGAGCTGATGGTCTAAAATAAAAGCATCGGCTCCTAGCATTAAAAATGATGACTCACTTAAATACATGTACGAGAGAGCCCTTCCCTAAATTCAAATCAGTACACAGAACTAGCGCACATGTAGGTGAGCACTGAAAAAAGATCAATGGACTCATCTCTACGCAATATCATCTAATGGGTTGCAATATTAGACAGCTAAGCACACCCTCACAAGAAGTAACTCTTAATGCAGGGAGTCTATTTCCAGATGCAGCAGTTAGCACACATTATGATGCAGGGAAAAAAAGCAACTTGTTGCAAGCAAACCTGTCCTAAAATCCCAACTTAGACCAAGGAACTAAAATGACACCATTCTTAAATCCAAGCATTGGAAACCTAGCTGATATTTGTAATAAAATGAAAGCACTCCCCCAAATCATAGCAGGCTCATCTGAGTTATCTGATCCATAATGCAAAGCACACCCTTCTTTAATACAGCTGGTATATTTTTAAGCAGAGACTATGTCATTTGTACCTAGAACCATACTTTTAATAACACACAGATAAAAGCTCACAGCCATTTTAAAGCACATCTCATTTATCACAGTTGTTTACATACCTCAACAGCATCCACAATCATTAATTTACTGGAGAAGTATTAAAAGCACACAAAGCACATAACAAACTCCCCCCCCTCCCCCCTCCCCCCCTCCCCCCTCCCCCCCTCCCCCCCTCCCCCCCTCCCCCCTCCCCCCCTCCCCCCCTCCCCCCCTCCCCCCTCCCCCCCTCCCCCCCTCCCCCCCTCCCCCCTCCCCCCCCCTCCCCCCCCCCCCCCCCCCCCCAAAAATAAAATAAAATAATAAATTGGTCCACTATGACCTGGGAACATGCAACAATGATGCATTACCCGGTTCTATTAAAACAACAAACTAACTAGCCAGCTACAAGGCTCAATCACAAACACACCTCTCTAAAAAACACACACTTCAACAGCATGCACAATCATTTTGTGTACAAATACATTACTGGATGGTATGAAACTAATGGACACCCTCAGAAGTACCGGTACTTAGCACATGCACTCTCTTAAACCAGTCATCTTTCCAGTGATCTCAAGTTCTTACAGGTGTAATTTGTAGCTTTAACAAACATTTTCAAGAACACAAAGCTTTCTAGGCGCACATTACACTTGAGTCTCTTACAGCAGAGACTGCTCTTAAGACGTGGCACCACACGTACATCCAGCCATCTAAAACCTAGCTGTAAGCTTGCTATACCGCAACAGGAGTCTCCTAAGGCTGATACATAAGCAACAGCAACGTACATCATAAACTGGGAACTACATGTAGCTAACAGCAAGGCCCAAAACATGATGCTCACTTTAAGACATACAGTGATTGTGATCTGCTAAGAAACTCATAGCTTTATGAATTGAAATTAAAGCTCAAACTCTCTAACGGCACTATTTGCGTGATATTATCTAAAACATAGCTCAAGGCTTTACATATCAGCTGATACTCTAAAATGAAAGCATTGGCCCCTAACATAAAAACATGACTCATTTAAATACTGAAGCACATTATGATCTGGAAACTACCCAATCCTTACTGGTCAACATTAGACAGTTAAGCACACCCTCACATAAAAAACCAGAGAGTCTATATGCAAAGGCCACAGTTAACACAGCTAGAAAGGCTCCAAACATGATGCAAGCACACCTCACCTAAAACAGCTGTCTTCAAAATTCATCTAATTCCCAATTTAGGCACACCCTGATCTGGGAACTAGCTAACAGGCTTGCAATGGGATACAGTGACACTGCTCTTAAATCCAATCATCTGTCCGGTGGCTTATAACATTAGCTGGCGATTTTTAACAAAAGCACCCCCTCATATCACAACTGTCTGTTTAAAAAGAAGAGAGCCATCCATACACAAGCAGCAACAAAAAAGATCTGGGATGAACATTGAAAGTAACGCACACCTTCTCTTTAGAAAAGCAAATTATCTAAAACTTTGCTGGAGGCTTGCAACATTAGCTTTGAATAAAGTCTAACATAACTACGAGAATTTGTTAAAGAGATCGGTGGTCTACACAGAAATAAGGCTCGTACCCACTTTTCTTGAAAACTGCAACCTTTGCTATCATCTAAACCTGCAGGTGTATTTTTAAGCAGAGACTACCTTTAACCTTAATAACACTCACAGCTAGAAGCTCACGTTACATTATAAATGAAAGCACCCCCTTATTAGATTTACAAAGCAAATACCTAGCTTAACAGCATGCACAATTAATCACTTTACTGCATGGAGGCTTGAATGCTCTCTGACCCTTCACATATGTATGACATGAGGCTTTCCTTACAGTATTAAAATTTAAATGGCACTTCACATAACACAAGAGTATCCTTTAATCCGGCACAGGCATGCAGTACCCATACGTAGCATTGGTTTTGCTCGACGGGATCTTAGCTACGTAGCTAGCTAAGAGACAAAATCAGATATGCGCACAAATTACTGTGTGCTGCTTGGGATGCGATGCTGCTGTAGGCTATTAGCTCCGAGAGAGCTGTAATCTCTTTAGATTTGATTTTTGCGTGTGTAATAACACACGCGTGTATACACGTGTGCGTCTCCGTTTCCTAACTCACAGAATGGCATTGCATGTCAAATTCTTATCAGCCCGTAGTAGTGTCTGTCTGTACGATTGTGCTAATTGGTGCGCACCACATTGGATGTAAACATGTAATTAGCTCGTAACACCCACGTAGGAGGTGGGGCATTGCTTTTTAAAAAAAGATCCGCCTCCGAATTGTATCACGTGATTGAGACTGCTTATTTAATCACGAAATAAGTCTTGGGACGAGGTCGTGTGCGCAAGCGTACGCGAAGAAAAATAAGTAGTGGGTCGTAGTTTTAGTTGTGAATGTGAAAAAAATCCAAAATTTTGAACGAAGCTTCACAATCGATATGTGAACACATACGAACTTTCAAATTCAGTTAATTTGTTGTGCTTATTAAAATTTATTAGCAAGATTAATAATGTATTAATTTAATAGATGTAAAAAAATTTGAGGAAACCGACCAACTTGGTTTCAAAATATGAGATTTTTTTCTTACTCCTATCAAAAGTTATTCTCGTTCAAAAGCGTTGCGTTCATTCGTGGACACCCTGTATAGTTAACAATCGTCCCTTAAAAGGCTTTTCACATTGTGAAAAGCACTGTAAATTTCGTGGAATGATTGAAATCCTCCACGTAGTATGAGTTTTAAAAACGGTAATTGGGCCTTCAAAAGTGTGACATTCAATCAATTCCAGTTTAATGATAGGTCATATAGGCGTTGCAAACCGCTTTATTCCAAACAATGAACAAACAGCCAACGCTTGAAATAAACATACACACATGTAATCAATACAGCAAAGAAGGCTGCTTGCAAGGTGGTGACAGAAATAGCTATAGAGTTAATTGTTAATGTTGTTCCGATGTACAAAAATTTGCTAAAAGCATTCTTCGCTTTTTAGGCAGATAGAATTTCACTTCATGAGGCCAAACACTACCGATTTCAAACTTTTAAGCTTCATCTTTTTGATCGCGTATCTACAGAGCCATGCAATGGTTGAATGATCTCATTAAAACGAATGAAAAATGAAGCCTAATGTTTTAATTTTTCGAGTTGAAAGTTTTATACACTATTTCATGCGAGGACCAGAAGTCGCAATGGAACGCCTACACGTGCGGTCAATCTATCATTAATTAAAACATGTTACCGTAATGAACTCAGGCAAATCGATTGCTTTATAGGAATAATTCTATCTGTAATCAAATATGTTTGTCAAAGCAAAACAATTAAATCATTACCGATACAAGCGTCAAACATTGCACATTGGCAATAACGAAGAACAAAAGTCCGGCTGGTACGTATGCATCTGCGATAATTAATACATTTAAAAATAATAATATACATTATCGGCCTAAAAAGTGGGGGGGCAGCTGCCCCCCTTGCCCCCCCGGCTCCGCGGGCCCTGTCATAAACTCGTACTTTGGCAACAATTTCTTGTGAAAAAATATATGCATTGCACACGTATAAACAATACATGTATAGCTACTATTTAACAGGCCTGCTTTTTTGCGTAGTTTTCAGAGCTTTTACAACGCAAAACGCGTTAGCTTCTGGGGCTCTGCCCCAGGCCCCGATGGGGGAGCTT
Source organism: Spongilla lacustris (assembly GCA_949361645.1). Taxonomy (NCBI): domain Eukaryota; kingdom Metazoa; phylum Porifera; class Demospongiae; order Spongillida; family Spongillidae; genus Spongilla; species Spongilla lacustris. Next base: position 4,654,306 of record OX442433.1, on the reverse strand, counting down.
ACAGAGCTCCCCCATCTCCCCTAGCTGGGCGGGAGGGGTGCCCCCTCCCGCACCCTCCCCGGGGCGGCGCTTCTAACTGTGCCCCCCCCCCCCCCCCCCCCCCCCCCCCCCCCCCCCCTTCCAAATTCCTGGATCCGCCCCTGAATGGGGTCAGGGTGGTTACTGCATGTTTCTCGTGCTAAGCCCTAATCCGTATAGGAGATTCCTCGCTTTTCGTGGCCATCCCGAGGTCAAACTCTCAGCCCCGTCACCCGATCGCAAAGTCCAGCCATCTGGAAGGGCATCTTCCAATGAGAGCGCACCTCGCACATACATTGTGGCTTCGGCCAAAAATGGCACGTATCGTCAGGTGGCCAGTCTAGACCTACCAATCGTAGAAGTAAGAGCTTGATCCAAGGAGTTAGGAGGGTACAGTGGATGCATGCTTCGCAAGTACATCTACAAGACTTAAAGACGTACTTGCGATTTATTATTTCCTTATTTTAATTATTATCATGCATCCTATTTAGCTTGTTCTCTTCACTAAATTTTAGTTGTACTTCACATTCCTTATAGCAGTCTATTCTGAGGTGTGCGTTATTAAACGCGATGGTGGCATCTTTCAAGTTTTTACCTCCTTTGCTAAAGAAAGCTCGGTCGCGTTTGGTACTTGCCAAAACTTTATTCTCCACGCATATCTAGCAGTATGCTACATCAGTAAAGAAGAATCGTAATGGACCATTCGGCTCGATTCAAAGGTACGCGGCTTAGGTAAAAGACAAGACTTCGGGGGGTGATCATGAAATTTCTCTGGCATCGATGCAATCGATAAGCCGGTGGGCTTTGTCGAAGAGGACAATGGTAGCGATCCATTGGTGCATGTGTTCAGTTAGTAATTTAATTTACTGGCGATAATTTATGCGTGCGCGTAGTTAATGTATACTGCGTTTTTATTCACAGCAGCCAACATTACCTCTTGATCTTTGCGTTTAATATAATAATTATTATTTTCTTAAAAAATATTGGTCCGGCAATTGCCGGACCTGCCCCCCCCCCCCCCCCCCACCCCCACCCCCCACCACCACCGGCTCGGGCGCCCGTAAGCTCCTCTCTTTCCAGTGGCGGCCTGGCCGGGGAGGGCCAGGGGGGGCACCAACCCACCTGCCGCTTTATAGCGCCACGGGCACCGAAAGGCGTCAGGCGGCAGGTACGGTCAATGTATATCCAGCGCTAGCTAGCGCTCGATCGTCTGATTTAATGGTTATCAATCTTGACAAATTAACTCGCCTCTATTGTGCAACATCGGTGGTAGGGCGTCAAGCCTATACCAAGATTTGTGCTGCTGTAATGGGCATTGCAGCTCCAATCGGATTGCAGCGTTCAAGTGGGTTCATTATCACCCAATTAGCGGTTGATGTGAGATAATTATGGGTTTCCTAGAAATATACTTTTTAACCCGGTAAGTACGTAAGCGGTTTGATGTAGCGAAGACGTTTTATTAGCGATTGTGTTACCAAGGCAGCTGAAGAGTTGGGCTACAGATGGAACAGCTAGATAGTGTTTGTTGAAGGAAGAGATGTTTTTGCCATTCTGCCTACTGGATTCGGGAAGAGTTTGTGCTATGCTTGCTTACCAGCGTCATTCGACAGGATGTTAGAGCAAGATCAGGGCTATTCTATAGTTGTAGTCAGTGGTGACATGTATGGCTCGTGGCCGCTTCTGCCATTTTGGTACGGTGATGGTAAACCACACAATTATCAATATAATGATTTCACAGCATATATTACATAACTGTTCTGCACAAATCTTGGTATAGGCTTGACGCCCTACCACCCGACCAAACGCGGTGGTAGGGCCCGCCCTTCTACAACATCATATGCATGTGCGCGGTCGATCACCGTCATTCCAACTGAGTTTTCAGGGGTAAATACAGGGGTTTGGGGGTTGCAACCCCCTCTTTTGTCCAAAATACTTTTTTTTTTGCACGCAGTTTTACGCGGACACACAGGCCACACCCGCTCGTAGAATCGGCCGAAGGCGGACAGCACCCCACCCCACCCCGCTCGTTGAATCGGCCGAAGGCGGACAGCACCCCCCCCCCGCTCGTTGAATCGGCCGAAGGCGGACAGCACCCCCCGCTCGTCTTAACAACCCCCCCCTTCTCTGAAATCTTGGATCCGTCCCTGGTTTGGGTACGAGAAAGGGGGGGGCGCCATTATATTCTCGTGTGTGCCCCCCCTGCCATAAAGTAGCCAGGCCGCCGCTGTCTCTTTCCCTTGTGTCTCCCTCTGCTTGTATAAAGGTACTCGCAACGTCGCAAGCAACCCTCTGTGGTGTGCTCACAATTCAATGTGCCCAAATTTTACAAAACAAAGGAAAAGAGTGGATGTGAAGGGTTTGGAAAAAGCTTGGTGTGATGTCTCACTTCTGCGCAATGCATGTATAATCGTGTGACTGATTGTGTAATCGTGTAATCCAATGATACGTACTAACACCGTGTCCGCGAGTAAAGTGGGTAAATTTAGGCCGTTTTAGGGGGAAGTAAAAAAAAACTAAAAGATCCGCTGATGAGTATCAGTTTTCGTTTCAAATACATGTACAGGAATGTGAGACAACATTGGATGCATTTTGTGAGAGATTATTCAACTTGCTGGATGCTACAAATGCGGCGATATAAAAGGGGTCCATTTCAATAAAACAATATTTCGTCATCATGCATAGAAAAACGGCAATAATCACATTGTATAAGCCAAGTTGAACTTTTAAACATTTCAAGGCTTTTTTTTTTACTATGTGCATGTGCTTTGCTGCTTTGCACGCTGCTTTGCAAGTCGATCTGCATGAAGATGTGATTTTTATTTTCAGGGAAATCAAGAGCTGCATTGATATAGATGGCTTCTGCATGCTAATGAATTTACAGTAGAAAGGGAAGGGGTGTAAAAGGATAAAATGATAAGCGTATAGTACCGAACTAAAGTGCGTGCATCAAAACTGTGATAGTTGCAGCTCTTATAAATTATAATGTGAACATAGTGTAAAAGGTTACTCTACTTATTTTACAACTAGTACCTGTGATTCTATTGCTAGCAGATTTTTTTAGTTTCCCCCTAATTCGGACCCACTTTACTCGCGGACGCAGTGCTAATAACAATCTAAATACATGCATGCATATAAGGGTGTGTGTCCCGACCTTTCAGGCCGGGGTCTGGCCTGAAAGGCCGGCCGGAAGGTCCGGCCTGAAAGATCGGCCCGACAGGCCGGGCTGGCCTTCGGCAACCCTGGACCCCTTCCACCCAGCTAGGGGGCACTGTAAGCTCCTCCATCGGGGCCTGGTGTGGAGCCCCCAGAAGCCAACGCGTTTTGCATTGAAAAAGCTCCGAAAACTACAGCAAAAAACTCTTTGGGTGTCAGATGTGTATAATAATGATATAATTATATGTACATAATACCTTGCGCATGTACATTGTACAATTTACATGTTTGCATGCATGTCACTCAAGTACTGTACATGTATGATTTACTCCACAAACTGTCAATTGCTGATTACTACTTGTGTTAGAGTTTCTCCCACATCAAAAATGTGCACACCTGGCATATGACCTCGGTAACAGTTACTGGTGTTGGAAGGAATTTGAAGACTTGTACTACTTCCTATTTATACAAGTTATAAAAACATTCTCTCTGAGAAAGTTAGTGATATACAGGATTTGAAGGCAATGATGGTGTAAAAAGGAAGGGAACAAGGGATTGGAGATACAATAATTATTCCTATATTTAGCACTTTGTACAATGGCATTACAATTATGTTGCTAAATATAGGAATAATTATTGTATCTCCAATCCCTTGTTCCCTTCAGTCCTTTTTACACCACCATTGCCTTCAAATCCTATATACCAATAACTTTCTCAGAGTGAATGTTTTTATATCTTGTTAGTGTCTATATTGCACAGCCCATACATATGATTACATGGGTTTGTATAACTAAATTCAGCTGTTGTTATTATTGCCTAGCAACACAATGTTTAGTTCTGTTACCTTAGCAGCTGTTCTTGCACTGCCTTGCTCACATCTCGGTTCGATTTAACATCTGCACGTTAACTGTCACAAGCCGACGCTCACTTTTTTTTTCTGGATCCGCAGAGATAATGATTGTACCAACATCGACTATAACGTAAATTCGTAGTCTCGCTTTTGGCAATCCTCCCATCGTGTAGCTCTCTTATTTCGTTCCCGTGAAGGCATTTCGACATAAACAATGAGCCAAGCTGCTCTAGAACACTAACGACCACATTATTCTAATTATACGTGAAATATTGCCATGGGAATGCTTTTAATGTATAGCTTCCCCATATTACGTGATGATTATGTATATCAGTTAAATGCTTTATTTACATATCTGATACCTTCAGATGTTCTTCCAGGAAACTCTAAAGCCATTGTTGTATTTTGTGCTCTTTAAAACCGTTCCTATCCCGAGTTATACTCACCCAGAAAAAAATGCATACATGGTGTTAGAAAGTGTGCTCCTGGTGAAAAAGGCAATACGTAATTGATGCTGAAGGATTAACCAAGTCACCCACCCTGATAGAAGCATAGTACAGGCACCACTTCCACGGAATACTCAGAAAATAAGATCCTTTTTAGGAATGCCTATAGGAGACAGTGAAATAGCAGTGGATTCCAGTGTTGTGATGCCTTAAGCAGGTGAAAGAGAAGTTCCATCCTCTCATTTGCACCAATATCGAATCAAAAACTATAATTAACTATCATGCATGCATGCAATGACGGCACGTGTGGCAGTTTATATACAAATACAAAACAACTAACTACAAAGATTCACAGACACACAAATCAGGCAAAATCCATGTTTGAGACAGCGTGGAGGCTGAGCAAGACACCCACATGCATAACACCATGATATACATGTATGATGTGTAGTGGCTACAATGACATTCATGATTGACTCGACCGATCAATGGGGTGTGGGACCCTCTGCAAAGCCCAAGGGTGTGGCTTTACAAATACGAATACATGTATTGCGGATCTGAAATGTCTTCACAATCATTGTCAAGCTGAAGTGCTTCTTTAATCACTAATTGCATGCCTAGTGCTTTATTTAAAAATACATGTACTATCCGGTACATCAGGAATCCCGAGCCTGAGTGCCCCCCCCCCCCCCCCCCCGCAATTTTTTCAGGCTACAGTAAACGTTCATCGTTGCCAGTTGCATTTGACCTTTCTGCCGGTATGTATATTATGTATTTAAAAATGATGCCACATGCTTTTGAATACATTTTTTTCAGATTGCCCTTGCTCTATCAATGCTGTATTTTGTTGGATACATCATCTATGTTGGAGGATGGGGTGCTTTGTTCCGGTAAGGATGAATTTGTGTGAATTTTCATACAGCCTTGTGAACTGATATTAAATTGCAAGGTACACACACACACACACACACACACACACACACACACACACACACACATACACACACACACACATTTTTCTCCGCAACCTTCTTGTATGCGCAAACATATTATTATACACTAGTGTGTTGCAATTGGTTTTAGTTATTTTATTTACAATACGATGAAGTGTAACTACAAAGTTCAATTCTGTTGAGGATAGCAGTAGCCACCAAATATGCAAGGCAGATGTTCAGCCACCCACATAAGTCATGCAGCACAACTGATTTTGATTTGCAGCAAGCCTCATGGCTATCACTCAGCCCATCTTACTTACAGTAGTAATTGCCATTGTACTTCCTGGTCACATCAGCCTGGTAGTAGCTCCATGAGTGAGATCACAAGGTACAGTTGCCCCATCCTTGGAGTGGCTGTGGTCTGGTACTTGGTGGGGCTACTAAGTGGGCTGCACACAATGGTGTGATGATAAATTGTGCAGCCTGTTTTGCCTGAGGACGGCATCTCAACACTAGCCTCCTGGTGTGTCCCAATATCCACTTGCAACAGCTTGGACAACAGGCTTCCTCTGCTGTATTGTATGACTGAACCCATGGACTAGGCTTCTGAAGGGGCAAAAAGGGTGTTCCAACAGGTTTGAGTTGGAGCCTACCCTGACAAAAATGCCGACGCAAATAGTATGGTTTGAAAAACTAAATTTGTTCTTTATAACACAATTTATGCTCTGAAGAGCACATAATATTCCTTGTGATACTGGTAGTAACTCTTTATGAGGCATAAATTAGGTGTTTTTATTTTTTAATTTTTTTACTAGCATAAACTCAGTGACCCTTTTATGTCTCCTAAATGTTGTGTCAAGGAATCACTTCAATTTTATAATGACTTGATTGACAAAGATCTGGTTGAATATAAAATATCATGTTGCCTTTCCTTGATTGCTTAATGGCATGTTTACTGCTGGGAGGAAAAGATTTGCTATCCCATCAGGAAGATGTTTTGATGGATCAGCTACATGTACTTCCACCTGGAGACTGTATTATAGTGGAGCCGAAAGCTATGGCTCTGCTTTATTAGGCAGACAATTGTTTTTGTTGTAACTTTAATTTCAACTATACTTATTTGTTTTAAGCATGTATTTAACACAAACCATATCAAAACAATCAATTTTATTGTCACTTGATAGTCTGGATTCAAGATAACGTCCTCTTTGCAGTACGTAGAAACTTTCACTAATGAAAGCTTTATTAATGGCAATCCATTCCTTATGCTTCCTCCTGTTACAAATCTGCTGCTACAGAACCCACTGACACTGCAGAATGAGGCAGATAACTCATTGCTGGCCACTTCCAGTTAGGGAATCCTCAATTGAATGCAACCATTGGTTGCACATTCTCAAAGAGGAATGCAACGCATTTGCAACTGGCTTGCAGGTACATGTTAAGCTGACGTGACTGTATGTATTCATTGTGGCAGGAGTATCACAGATAAAAAATGATTCAGGTTGATTTTATTAACATGGAGAAAAGCAAATTTTATTGGATGCCCGTGAAAAACAGCCTACATGTATCTCAGAAGTGAATGACTTTTATTTGGTATCGTAATGAACCTGATAATATGAAGCATAGCAGAAGCTAAAGAAAAATGCAGGATGCTATATCATCAGCTCCTCAAGTATACCTTCACACCCCCTCCTACACCATCTCCTGCTGCTTTATTGCCTAAGACCACATGGGCAACAACATGTTGCAGCACAGCCAATCTTGCAGCTGAGTCGCTGGATATGGATACATGGGAAAAGGGATTAGGAAACTGGGGGATGGCAGTCTATCAAAACTGTTAAACTTCAAAATTAGGTTTAGAGTTTAGGGTTAGGGTTCAAATATTCCTTGATATATAAACATAGGTATTTCTCTTACCACATGGTTGCTTCAATTTGAATTATTTGGCTGTGAATAAGTTGATGGCATTGTGTCCCATGGCACAACTATCAAGGTATTTTCGTATCACTTCATTATGTCAACTACAGAAGTTCACATTGCTGGTACAGCATATTCAGTTTTGTGATCCACTACCAGAAATTAAACCAAACATTTTATAAAGTTTAACAAACTAATAATGTCCTAGAGAGTAGCCATAACTTTATATAGCATGCATAATTATCATTGCAGATTGACAATCAATGGAAAGACTGATTCAACCCAATTTGCATATTGGTACTGTGTGGCAGCTGGCCCCTTTGTCTTCATCTTCATGGTGATTTGTGTACTTTCCAATTTTGAAAAGCGATATCAAGCTATTATGAGAGTGATTGTATCCTTATTAGAAACAACTGCATGTCCATATAATATCCTTTGAGATCATTACTTTGACTGTTGTTAGACATCAATATTTATAAACTTTTACATACTGATGGGTGGATATGTTCTCTATTATCTTGGAGAATACATTTATTTTATACAAAAGGAGAATGGCAGTGTTTCAAGTACATCTATTCGATCAATTTCAGCAGTATTTGCAGGAATGTTCATTGCACAGCTATCTATAGTGAGTCATATTTTAGTTTCTGTATTCCCTGATACCCTAGCTCAGTTTCTGCAATGCATTTGTGCATATGCAATAAAATGTAACCAATAAAATAAATACTATGCATTTTAACTGTTACTATTGCATATACTTTTTGAATCCACCTATGGGGCACTCTACTATGAATTGCATACAATAAATAATGCCAGTTGTATTGGTGGTTTAAAAACACTGAAATTTATAATAATGGGCTAAGGTATATAGGCAGAAGGGTTGATAATGCCGCTAGAATTCAAGAGCCACACCTTTCAGTTAGCTGAAACAGTACATAACATGTACAATCATATATTGCGATATCCAATATTACTGTACTGTATGCATGACATGCTTCCTTTCTATATATGTAGTTTGCAACTCAAGCGACCCTTGTGTTCATTGATGGTCAAGAACGTAAGTACGAAACAGTACGATGAAGATGGGTTCTCTGCTGAAGAAGAACTTTAGCAGCATAGATTTTTGCATTACAGGATAGTGTGTGAACCTGTTTCTTATGTAGTGACTAATTGAGTTTCATTTACAATATTGTAATCTAGTGTTCAACCAGGTACTTTTAAATTTTTTTTTGCTGAGTATTGAAGTGCAGAGTGTGTATACATTTATGACATACAATGTACTATATCCTTTAAGAATCAGCAGCCAAATTCTATGTATTTAAAATTAAGATCAACAGATTAGCCTACATCCACATAGTCTGTTCCACAAGAATGCTGTATGTGTGTAGATTATTCATCAGAACAGAAAGGGTTATGATATGTATGTATGTATCTTTGTACTGACTAATCAATCCATTGATATCATAAAAATAGTATTAAAAGGTGTACCTTATAAATGCAGTGTGTGAACATTTTATGGCATACTAGTTTCTTCTATCTTTGTAGAATCAGCATAATGATTGCATTCAGCAGTCCACACCCCTTCACACATGTTCCTTAATGCATAAGAACATGCACATGGGTGTATGCAATTGATGGTGGCCGAGATGTGGTTCCTTGTTTACCTGTGTGAAAGTAGTCAGTTAAACTTTCATAGACTTTAGTGATGTTTTGCCATTAATAGTAAATCTACATGAATCATCACTAATTTTGGACTAAATACAAAATAACTACCTCTTGGGATTATAATCATCATCTTTACAAGTGACCAGCATCCAAACAATTCTATTCTTTACTGCGCGCGACCCCTATACTGGAGCATATCGTGGTGAACGGGTTGAGACTCAGATGAGGAACAAGACCCATAATGGAGAGGTGGAGGACCACAGGGATGGTACCTACACCATCACCCTCACCCTTCAGACTGCTGGTCATCACAATGGATGGTGAACATGTCCAGAACTTGTGACCTTGATGTGAGATCTAAACACAACTACCTCACCTTACATAATGCTCAACAAGTGATCGAGTGCAGTATGCCAGTATGTGTTGTCATCCATGACAGCTATGTAGGGAGCTGGAATCACTGTACTTATGTGTTTGATGAAACAGGTCAACTGAAGAATACCATAGGTAGTTATGGAAGTGGTGGTGGTCAGTTCAATGGTCCATTAGGTATATCCATCAAGGGAGATGTGTTGTATGTTGCTGACTACATCGTGTACAGAAGCTGACATCAAGGGGAGAGTTCCTTTATAAGTTTAGTCAGCAAGGATCAGGTCAGTCCCTATGCAGTCATTGTTGACTCAAACAATGGACTGATTGTTGCAGACAGTGATAACCACAGGAAACAAATACTCAATGAAGATGGTGGTTGGTTATTGACCATAGACCTACATGTACCTAGATGGTGATACTTTGAGGAGCCATGGGATCTTGCCTCAGCCCCTCAGGGATATATTCATGTTGTAGCTGATGGTTCAAATGCCACAAAAGGAAGGCTATGTCAGAATGTATGGTGTTGCAATAAAGCATACTGGAATAGCCATCGATGATGAAGGTTACAGCCTTGTCAGTGAGGATTATAATGTTGATAATGTTGGCTGTTGCATACATGGAAGCAAGGTCCACGCAGCGACCAATCCCCATGGTACTGCACTAGATCCCAGAGATGGTAGTGTGTATGTTGCTGACTATGTTGCTAAGACTGTATTGAAGCATTGTGTTTAGTCAAAATTGAACCATTTTGCCAGAGATGACAGTGGTGTATGTTGCTAATAATGCTTCTGACACTATATTCAAATATTGTTGGTTGTATGCTTTGATCTGACCCGTAGATTCATATGCATGCACTGGCCTTACATAAGTAGTGTAAAACCATGTGTGGCGAGGGGGAAGAGGAAATCAGAGTGGAATGGAAGTAGGCGACTCATTTATCAAGTTTTACAAGAGGGATGCAAAGGTTTGAAGTACAAAGTTCAAAAGATAGGGTGCATCTAAAACCAGTAGGAATTACAGGTCACTGATAACAATGGCACAGTTACCAATATTTTCTGCCGGCTTTTTGTGCAGCTGATACATGTACCAATAGGCAATGTTTGGGCCGGGATGGTGTCTATTGCCCAGCACTGGCAATACATAAATGATTTGGGACAGTGTATCCTTTTGGTTACTTTCTCAAAATTTCAAAGAAAAATATGTGTAAAGAAACTTGGAAAACGCTACTACCACTTATTATACATGCTTTGCACAGAAATATCCTCACCATAAGTAGTTCATATGATGCGACATGGATGACATATGACTATGCTTGTAAATAAGATCATGCATAATTATTGCAGTTGCCTGCAAGAAACATTTTTCATCCCATAGAACAAGCCATAGAATGTAAAAGTCAAATGTTAAAAGAGCTATTTAAGTGCTTAAATTAATTACCCCAACAATCCATAACCATTCTATCATGCATATTATATATGAACCCAAGGAAACCTTTGCAAGGTTCATACGATCATATTTAAAACTTCTAACCTGATATTTGGTGATATTAAGCAGTTACTTTTCCCATGAAAGTAGATATTGCTTCATTTTATAAATGGCCCGATAGTTACACAAAGCAAAAGATGGAGGATGGGCCATGATGTATACGTGTCCATGTAACATAAAACACTGTTTCAGTGATAAAATAACAAAATCCATGTTGGAAGATTGCCTAATAGTTATGAAATATGTTTGAAATAGATTTTTTTTCAAGTGACCAGGTTGCAACAGCTCATTCAGCATCATCACTTTCAGAAGTTGGCATAAGTACCAAATGTGTCCAAATAGTCCACTACAGCTTTGTGGCAAAATGCATACTGATCCTGAAATGTAACAAGTAGAGAGTTTCTTATTATTTACAGTGGATCAACACACAGGGTTTTTTTTTTCAAGTCTGCAACCCTTTCCGGGAAGCAGTAAAGGTTGTTGGTGAAGGTTAACATGCTCCTGTGGCCTAGGTTCTTACAAGTGCTTGGTAGAGCTTTACTAACAACAATGTACAATTTGAAACTGCAAGGGCCACCACATTCAGTCCTGGTTGTGTGTACTTAGTTGCCTAACTATAAACAATAGTAATACAGGATTGGTCATAAATGTAATCATAATTTGTTTATAAGTTCAAGGTACAAGCTACCTTTGATTTATAAGAGTTATCACATTTCAAAGACATCATACATGTAGTTAGGCAGTTTGCATTTTGAATTAAATTCAGTACACCATATTGTGAATTGCTATCACAGCCACGTAGCTGAAATAGGAAGAATGTGCCATTCACATGCCTCCCCACAAATATTTAACCTAAATACTCTACGACATATTCATATCTTATTTCATGGATAATAGAGGGCTTTGAATATGCAATTTAATACAGTTACTTAGCCTCTAATAATAATTGGTATTTGAATAAAATAAAGTGACTAATTCACTTCAATTCTAAATAATGGCATTTAGTTCATTCATGGACACTGGTATTTTGTCCTCCATCAAAAGTGCTTAATTTATTTTGTCAACTGTGTAGTGGTGCAAAAATGAGATATTCAGTAGACAGGGTGGCCATTGTTTAAAACTCAATTAATATTTTATTCAGTGTTCAGTTCTCTGCTTGACCCCACGCTGCCATAAATCTTGCAGCATGCTCATGAGGCCTACATGCAGATCAGAATGCAAGGAGTGCCCAATGCATGTAGAGTGCACATTTGATACTAATGAATTTTACCACAGAATCAACACGAGCTTGGTGGTAAATTTGCTCTCAGGTCTTTGAAATGGGTAAACTTCAAACCTACAAATTTGTCATCACAGAAGCTATAAATATTTAAAAATCTAACTAGTACACTTTTCACATGACAACTTGATGGATACAGTAATTCTAAGTGGCCTACATTACGAATTACTGCCTGTGCTAAGCACTTGCGAGCATGTGCCATGTGACACATCACTTACTGCATTAGCCACCAGGGAGGGTCGCTGAGTTCGAAAGAGCTTTATGCACAAAAAGAAATCAGCAACCCCCTCTAACTTGATGCGGTCCAACTGGTAGTGAATGCAGATGAACAGACCACTACATCCGGCCCCATTGCTATGGGAAAAGGCTCATGAGGTCTGCACATAACACTGAACAGCGGTAGCACACCTGCACATGACAGTCACAGGCTTGGTCTTCGTCTTCCTCCACACCAGACTGAACTTCTCAATCATTGCACACAGGGACAATGTTGCGCCTGGGCAACCATTTGCCAACCAATTGGTATAGTGAAACATCGTAAAGGTGGTGTTCTTTCCAGGTCGCTATATGAGATACAATTGGAGTCTTGATTCTAAAATTCACACATGTGTACAAAATACACAGACACTAACACGTCCAATTCAAAACACACTACAATACCACTAATTCGAACCTTGGCACTAAGTGCTTTTATCTCAAATGATCGAACGGTGAAGTCTGGCATGCACTCCTCCGTTGTAAGAGTCACTTCCAGCTGTCCATATGAAGCTGTGCTGCCGAGTTCAGTTGGCCAAAATGTCTAGACATCCATGCAAGTAGTTAGGAATGGATGAAATATAATACGCTGACAATTCTAATAACTACATACCCTCCACAGAGAACTGTTCACTATAATACATACACTTGTACTCCTCACCTGCTCTGTGACCTTGCCACACAAAACAATCACCCTGCTATCATATTCAGCAATCATCCGCCAGAAGTCTGACACCGTGTGCTTCATTGGAACTTGAGTCACAAAGTACGTACAATAACGCTCATACCCCTGTGTAGAATGCAACTGCACTCGAAAGGATACCTTGACATCATCTCACTTACATTTACAGCACTTGCATTGATGTAGTCGCTTCCAACATCAGTTTGAAATTTTAGTTTGATACGACAAAAGTCATCTGAACATTGACAAATGAAGCATGATGAAAGGTTGGACTCCTCAAATAAAACATGAAACCCCAATGTGTGACAGAAAGTATTGTCAATAAGAATTACATTAACACCTTATACGGTCATTTGTCAAACTGAAATCCAACTAAATTTAATATTTTCCCCCCCATAATCTATCAACCTACAGGGAATGCATTCAAGGTCACAGTTCTTCTCCAAATTGTACGTTTGTAGACCAACTGAGCAGGCTTCTTTAGAAAACTTTTTACTCACATCATTTAGGAGCTAAAAGAGAAATGTGTGTTGAATTAGCTCTCATAAGTCTCACTGCGCATTGCTAACCTTGAATCGACTCTCAAAGCCAGTTTTACCAGTTGAAGGTGACACCTGTGACAATTGCCCCATGACAATCCTAAGGTTAGGCAAAAGGATCTCTGTTCGTCCGCAAATCACCGCCTCTTCCAATGCAGTGTGAATGAAAATGTACTGGCCCTATACACAGCAGGAACAGCAATCAGGCACAGATGATTTGCATACACACAACCACACTTACCACCGTCTGCACCAAACGATTGCGCTTCGCCCGTATGCGAGTGACAAAGTTGTACACATCAACAGCCTGCTCCGAGTCCATCATCTGCAGCATGCTGTCCAGGGTAATGAAGGCCCCCGAACGCCCCACCCCAGCACTGCAGTGGACCAATAGCGGCACCCCTACAGGACGAAGCCTCTGGATGTGGCGAACAAAGGTCAGCAGAGAAGTGGCATACTCTGGCACACCATGGTCAGTCCACCCCAAAAACTGGTACTGAGTTACAGAGAGTGGTGGCTGGTCATCGTTGTCCATCTATAAAATACATGTGTACATATGCATTAGTTATGTTGACCCCTTATGCTCACCTCTCTGACAGTAAGGGTACGTATGTCATAGTCTGTGCACATTACAACAGACTTCAGTGTCACTGAGTAAGTCGATCCATACTCCTGGCTCTGTCCTTGTTCCGAAGGCCAATAACATGCACATTTGGACTGAAGGAATAGAATGGAAACAATGAAAACCTCCTCATCCACCTCAGGGACAACGCCCACCTTCTCATCCTCATAACACTTGGTCAACATCACAATTGTGGTCAGCTTGTACTCCCAAATCATCTTCCAGAAGTCTTCAACAGTGCTCGCCAGAGGTCCCTGTGCTACAATGTACTGCAAGTTGTTGTAGCCCTAGTGCAGAGAATTGGAACAGGAATGTTAAAAGTGAATGTACACCTACATTGTGTACATGTCCACTTCATGTACACCGGGTGTCCATAAAAGAATGCAATACTTTAATTCCTTAATAGGACTATCAATCTAAATGAATTTATAAACATACAATGACTAAGTTAGGTAAATGTGAGCCGCATTATTAAAATTCAATTCCTTTAAAAATTGTAAAGATAAAATCTAATTCATTTGACAGAATGATGTACAGTAACTTATTTACATGTAGAGGATGTTCTGCAATCTATTCTAAATTAATCACAAACTGATAAATGTTTTTATAAAGTGGGCTGAAATTCTAATGTAAATATTCCGATATTAAATTGACTAAAACGAATTAATAATTGCTGACAAACCCTAATATTTTGATAGGTATACAAAATTTCCAACATATGTCAATTTTAACTTGCCTAATTTATTAATAAATTCAAACCAGATACAATGACTACTCATTTCATGTTAGTAATATCAATGTTAAATGTAAAGTGTATGGTTAATAGGTTAGTTAAAAGCTGCAAACTGTCTTTAATTAAATAACTTCGTTTAGGAGTCATTCTAAATTGAAATCTTGATTTTTCACAATGAGGGATTTTGAGATTCTAATCAATATTTAATTAATGATACTAATTTTACTTCACCAACATGTCTTCTTAATGTGTATCTGTGGTTAATTTATGAGCGATTTTCCTTGATTGTGGAACACCCTGTATAAACTGCAGAATTGTTAATTTATATTCAAAAACAACAAATGAAACTCCAAAATGATTTTATGCCAAATCAAATGGTGGTTCCTACCTACTTCATTTAATAAAATTAGTTATCAAAGTAACTTGCCTGTTCCACTGCATATTCATAGCTTGTGCCGCTTATAAATAATCATTAAAATCAAATCTTAGTCTTCAATAGCTTTGATAATAGAGGGCTTTGAATATAGGGTTTTGATACAATTACTTTAAACCACTTACAAGAAAGTATTTATCTAATGATAGTAATGTACATTAATTAGATAAGTGGTTAATTAACTTCAATCCTGAGTTATTATAATATTAAAGCGTTGCATTCTTTGTGGACACCTGGTATGTACATGTATGTAACATGGAATGCAAACTCACATCAACAAGACTGGCATTGATGTAGTCAGAACCTTCAACGCTCTCAAACGCTTTCAGCTTCACTCGATTTTCATCATCTAAACGTACAATCAACAAACTTTGCTGTCAACCAACTTGTGATATGCATGACTATCCCACATGGGCTGAGGCTAATTCATCAAGAAAACAAAAGATCCTCACATGGAAGGATATTATTGTATCGATTCTTTTTTCTGTTGCAAGACAATTCTCCACAGCTTTGCGGTGCAGTCGTCTCAAGGGGAATAGACTGGAAGATAAGATAACAAAACACAATACTAAGTCCACATGTTGCTAATCACTCTTGTGTACATACGGCAAACTCTTTTTCAAATTTGGTTTGCATGTCGCGTACAAACTTTGAGAACTCTGCCACTGGTATTGCTTCTGCTCAGAAATGGTACTTATTGTTGTGCCCATATCTATGACCACAGCCAGCACTTACTTCTCACAGGTGCTGCAGCATCCTTAACTGACTTGCTTCGTGAGGGCTTGTCTCCACTATATGCACAGAGAAGAAGGGCATGCGTTAAATGACTGGTCGAAATGCACAACAACCCCATACATGTACACTTTATTTTAATGCCAAATTCTTTTCTGGCCAAATATTACGTATCGTTTAAAGTGTTCATCCCACAGTGTTCCACACAATAAGACCAATAAATGACTATTTTGCTTATTTGATTTTTCTTTGAACCAGTCAGCCTCTATGTCAAAAGGAAAAGAGTTGAATTGTTCCTATCAGCCAGCATGAAAACTTTGCTATTGTCAGCTGATTTTCAATCACGATGCATTGACAGAATGGAGTGTAACTTCACAGTCATAAAGGACACTTAGGGTAAAGGCAGCTATCTGCAAGGGAAGCCACCACTGGTCATGACTTAGTCGTCAGTGTGAAAAATTATTCATTTGCAAGTGAGTGCTCTGCCAGTGGAGTGAAGAGACAACTGATTTTGAGCCTTGCATTCAGATGTTGATACCGACAACCTGCACTAATCCTTAAACAACTTCGCAATCATGGGTGGAGCAGTACTACTGGCCAGGGTATGAAGCAGATGTGGAACATTGGGTGCATGATTGTAAGCTACGCTAAAAGTGAAACCATCCTCTCAGCCACACCCGTGTACACTTCAAACCTTTTTAACTGTTTAAGCGTTTTGATGATTTCATTCAATTGCATCCTCAAAGAGGCAGGACTGTTACATGTACTTAGATCATGGGGACATATCCTACTGAACATTCCTTAGTCACTTTATTGATTTACTCTACAAAATGGTACATGCAGTACCCTTAGTCTGTGAAAAGCACTCTTTTTTATGGAACACCCTTGAATTGCCGGCCATGTCCCACCTGTACATGTAAATTGTATTACATGTAGGTTATGAATGAAAAGTCGTAATCTCTGCTGTATTCACTGTTCAATAGTTCTTTTTAAATGAGTACAATGGTGAAATCAAAGCTATTTAACGAAATCTTAACATAATCTTATGGTATGGCAAGTAAAATGTCGGACAGTCTACAGGGCGAGTATTCTCATTTGTATCATACAAGCAGTTATTGCGATATGTAGGGTCAGGACTGCTATGCTACACATAATTACCTCTACCCAGCACATATCACCCTTCTCTCCCTCCTCCTCCTACCATATCCCTCCTCCCCATACCATATTCTGCTCCACCCACCATATCTCATCCTCTGTCACATATAACCCTCCTACCTTACAGTATAGATCCCTTCCTATAAATGTTGCAATACCTCCTTCCTCCACCCCTTGCTCCACAACCATCCCTACCTCCACCCCTTCCTTCACCACCATCCATGATTCCCCTTCCTCCACCATTACCCCTACCTCCACCACCCAATCCCTTCCTCCACCACCACCCCTATCCCTTCCTCCACCCCCACCCCTATCCCTTCCTCCACCCCCACCCCTACCTTTTGGCTGGAAGCACAGCAGGTACATCAACACCCAAATCATCCACCTTCTCTTCTTCACATGCTTGCAAATGAGAATCAATCACAAATCGTCAGGTGATGATAGTACACAACCAAGACCTACCATCTTTCTTGGCAATGGCACTTTCAGCCAGCTCTTCGCCCACTTGTAGCATAGGTCCAAGTTTGGTTAAAATCTCTTGAACCTTAAAGCAACCAACCACAGGTCTTGGTGTTACTGCACACACATGTACTACAATCCTCTACTGACAAGATATGTTTACAGCCATACAAGTTTCCATTGTTGCCCACCAAAATTTGGCCAGACCCTTAATTGCACAATATTCTAACAGGCCTCCAAATTAGTGCTGTGTCCCCAGACCTTACTATGATATGTCTTTACAAACATCTGCACAAACAGGTTTTTGATGTATTTTAATAAGTGGACATCAGATAACTTGACCTAGCAATCTGCAATTTCCCAAAACGTATCCTTGCCTAGAGAGCAGATCCTTACTTCAGAGTCACTGGAGTCAACGCTCCCCTTCTGAGACTTCTCGTACTGTGCATAGTGCTTTGCTGCAGCCCTCAGGTCCCCAGCATTGTACAAGAGGACAGCATAGTTGAGATGGACAAGGGGGTTGTCCCTGTAATGGTGTGCAGAGGAGATTGTGTCCCCAGTAATAACATAGATCATGTTAGCCTACAGACCCCTAAAACAAGCCACTACTCACTCTTATAAAATGCTCTGCCCCTGTAAAATGTAGCTACTTTCATTGTACTATATGGTCCCTGATGTGCCCACTTCAAACATTACGCTTGGTTGAAAGAATGCCTGCATAAAATTAACAGTTGTGCAACTAAAATGTAAAGTACCATAGTAGTTACTAAACTGTTTTTTTTAAGCTGTTCATATAAACAAATCATGATTGAAACAAATTTTGCCTTGCAATACAATATATTCTATTACAGGCTAATCTAATAACAAGTTCTACATGTAAATATATTATATTGATGAGTACCAGGCCTTTTATATCTTTGTAGAGGGCTTGATGGGATCATGAATTGAGGAAATGTGCCCACCATAAATCATGTAAATTGAAATACACATCCATTACCATTTAAAGTTGATCCACTCATTGAAACCTGCTAATAGTATATACACAACCTGCTAATAGTACACATGGGTCTGGCACAAAATATCAAATCCTCATTTCTAATGGTGTGATAATCTCAGCTTCCAAAACACACACTCCATTTGCTAGTTCCATTATCAAGAGGGACGCAAGACACCAAAACAAAATATTCTAAACCTACTCTTTACGTTGGCATAATGTATGTAGTGTGAAAAAGCAAGGGAACATTGCCAATGCTTACAGAGCAACCTCGATCTCTGTATTATAGTCTACTTCAGGGATCTGATAATTTGTACTCCGGATGTGACATGCGTAGTTGTAGCGCTCGTTCTTTGCATGCACATGTACAAAGAAAAGTGAAGCATGCCAGGTGATGTATGCAATGTGTGCTGAAATATTTACAAGCTACATGCACAGACAGTAGACTTCTTTGTAGTGTACAAATGAGTGTGACTATGTGACATCATACCTGGAGCACAAATTATCAGATCCCTGAAGTTGTCTAATATATTTAAGGGTTACATAACCAGCTAACCTTTCCAGGATCAATGCTTGCTCATATGCAGAAATAGCATTTTCAGTGTCTTTCAAGTGGTACAAAGCAACTGTTCAAAAAATAAATAAATACAGGAATGGGACACACTGCAAGCCAACACCAAAACATCTCCATGGTAACAAACTTACTGCCCAAGAGCATGAACAGCTGGGCAGACTTTGTATACAGCCCACTGCCAGCACTCAGAAAATGAAACGCTGAAGCATACCTGCACGGCTATGTGTTAGGGAACATGCCAAGGTGCACACACAACAAAATGGAAGGTCACGCATGAAGAGGATACTGATGCACAGTCAGGTGCACGAGGCCTAGGTTATAAAGGGTCTTCCACTCAAACGGAGCCAGGTAGGTCGCACGCTTCAAACAGCATATGGCCTGACAGGGGAAAGACAAAAGGTCACGTCATTGCACCTACAACGGTGACCCCTATACATTGTACCTCCCCTCCTCCCACTCTCACATACCACAAACCCCTACACATATGCACATGTGCACTTTTACCACACTAACATGCACACACCACATGTCACTCACAGCAACATATTTCTTCTTCCCATAATAGCACATTCCAATGTTGTTCCACAGCTGTGGCGACTCAGGAGTGTTGCACGCTGCCACCTTGTATTTGCTGAGAGCAACGTCAAAGTCTCCATGTTGCTGCATCATTGCTCCAGCAGCCAGGATTGCCTTCAGGTGGACAAATGGGTAAGCAAACATGCAATCCCTCCATCCCTAGTAACCTTTCCATTTCCTGGATCGTAAGTGAGAGCACTCCCCAGACACTCAAAAGCTTTCTCAGTGCAGTTGGTCTGGAGTTTAAAAATAAATAACGAAGTGCCTACTATATGCCACTATTTGTCCCTAGTACCTGTAAGTACAGCAGTCCCAGAGTAGATAGGAGGTCAGGATCTTCTGGGTTGTGTCTACAGCAGTGCAGCACCAGTGTACAATTAATCAAATAGGGTGGTTTTAAACGTCTCACTTGACTGCCTTCTTGAAAACCTCTACTGCGTTATCAGATGAGCCCATTTTTAAGTGGGCCCTTCCAAGTTGCAGGTAGGTGATGGTCTGGGGACTCATTTTAAGGGCAGTCTTGAATGCATCTATGGCCTGTACACACCAACGCATAAAGGTCGTGACAAAATCAAAACTAAGGAATACAAGTCGGAGGCATACCTTTTCATATTCTTTCAAATGGACATAGCATACACCTTGGTTGTGTACGATCTCCTAATATGTGCAGAAGGTCGTATTATGACTAACACACCACCTAAGTCACACATTGCAGGGCAATTATATCATACGCCAGATGTCACATGCCATGCATACATCACATGACATGCATGTACATCACATGACATGCATGTACATCACATGCCATGAATCATACGCCATTGCACACCACTATGCATACCCAGTCCTGGGGACTAACAGCAAGGACCTCGGTATATGCCTCGAGTGCGGCTTTGTGTTTCCCCAGTAGGAAACTGCATAGGTTTGATGAACATTCTAGATCAGCACATACACACACTCATACACACACACTGCAGTGCCACACACCACACATACCACCACATACACATACACACACACACCACCACCACCACCACACAAGACTTCCTTACAGGGACCGAGCCACCTGCTTGATAGCAAGAGGGTCATTCTGGTTGAGCTTGGTGGCACTCTGGAATGCCTCAAGAGAGGCCTGGATGTTGCCCTCCTGGCGAAGTATTAGGCCTGCCCCCCCCCAGAGGGAACTTGAACACCCTTAACCCTTAACAGACCACTGCCAATGTCTTACCTAATATATAGAAGGCATATTCACACATCTCATCAGTTTCTGCCAGCACCTCTTTTATCAGCACCTGGAGGTAATAGATAAAATGGGGGGGGGGGGGGGGGGGCAGGAGGGACCAAATGCACAGAGTTGTTGAAGAAAACAAATGCTTGGGATGTAGTGTTTGGCATGGACAAAGTAATCACAAAATCATTAAAATCATTAGTACACCTATGAACTATTACTGCTACACTATAGCAATGTGAATGTAATCCACATCTAGTTTTTTAAAAGGAGGAAAACCCGACCTTCAAAAAACACAAAGTTGTACTACATCATTTCCAACAAGTGCACCTGTCCTTCCATGTTTACTCTATATACCCACAAGTGTAGCCGTATAGCCCAAGGATGATATGTGTGCTACAGAGGTCCCAGGATGTAATATGATGGGCCTGCATGCATGTAAGATACACCATAAAGTTACCAGATAGCGTGTAGGGGTTACTTGAGAGAGCAGTGTGAGGGCAGCATGATGGAGTGTGGAGTAGGAGTCATGCATGTAGTACGTTTATAACATAACATTAGGGGAAGCAATAACTTCCAGCACTGCTAAGGATTGTGTAACCATGGTGATTTCCTCACAAGCAGTCATATTTAAAAAATCCAAAGGCACAAAGAAAATCTGGATTTCCTGATCATCTCTAAAGAACAAAGTTCAACAAACTTATAAATCCTGCATCTTAAATACTACCCAGTTCTGCAGGCCAGTAACCATAGTGACCCAATGTGGCCACATGCAATGAACCATAAAAGTACCAGCCACAGTAACCATAGTAACCTTAGTAAATATAGATCATAAACACCATAGTGGTCTTAGTGATCATAAGTAGCCATAGTGGCCCATAGTAACCATAGTGACCTTAGCTATGTGACCATACATTGTCTACTGGGCCATAGTAACTGCAGTAGCCATTGTGGGCATATAATGCCTGTAGTGGCCATGTAGTGGTCATATAGTGCCAGTGACAATAGTGCCACAGCCATTCATACATGTATGTCATAAAGTGTGACTGAATAAAAACATCAAAGGAGATACACAGTTCTAAATAGGCCAAAAGTCAAAAGTGACCCCTGATGTGGATGGGTCATCAAAGCGTATTTTAGCGCAGCCCACTAATTAATCGGTTCACTGTTTATATGTTGGCATGACTACAGCTACGTGGCAAAACGAGGCGCATGCCCACCCTCGTAAGGTTCGGCCGTATCCTGCACATGTGAGCCATACCTTGGCACTACAAAGTTATAGTACACTGTGCTCCTTCATGCGAACATGTCCTCACGAGGCGCACTACTAGACGCCTAGCTAGCTCGCTTACTTTGCAAGTTTCGAAATCCTTCCTAATATAATGTAGATGAATCAACCAGTTCTTGCGTTCGCATATTTGAATATCAGGCGCTTTATGAAAGGAAAAATGGCCCTTTTCATAATCATAATTTCGCATAGGGCCTATATCTAGCAAACCCCCGATACCTTTTGATCCTCTGATAACCCTTCCTTCCATTGCTTTTCGACCGGTATTCGTTGTAGAAGATGTCTCTCCAACTGAAGCTGAATGATCATCCGGGTGAGCCTCAGGGGTGCCATCCTGCTGATTTGGTATACTGCTTGCTCGTTTTTGTGCCGCCATAATTTACTACCGCCTCAAATTCATATTATGTGTTTACGTCCTTAGCACGTGATGCAGTTTGCCGCCATCAGCGCGGTATTACAAATGGAGCAGCTGTCGAAGCCACCATTTGACGTTCAAGGAGCTTGCCTTCATGCAGATGTGTGTCAAAACCAATGCAGGTACTCTAACGTTTTAAAAAGCTCCTGACATAATAACGTCTTTACAGCACCCTACGCCAAACTATTTTAAAAGAACACGTAAAGACCATGCTAATGAAAACCATACGACAAGGCTTGGCATTCGGTGACTTCATTACAACCGAATTCAGCGATCCGATACTGCAAGAGCATGTTGTTTCGGTTACCATATCAGACATACCAAAGGATTTGCAGGTAGAAGTTCGTAATTATGAACGCTCAAATTCATTGCTCCCTTCCTCGCGACAGTTAATGGACGTGTCGTCGCTATACATACACATGCATGTATTTCAGTTGCACGAAGACGGCCCAGTCCTGGAGGAGCTTGAAGAAGACTCCGACGTGTCAGCTGCAAGTCATTGGCTTCTTCCCAACGGTATCACCCGCTCCCAATGAATAACTATCTAATAAAATTACCCCTCTTTTTTGTGCATGTAAAGTGGAGTTTCATGGCATGTGGGAAAGCCTCGTGTACGACTCTGATATCAAGCAGAGGGTAACGACTCTTGGTTGTACTGTATTATATAATTGACTGTTCATATGTGGTCTGTGGCTGTAAAGCTCCTCAATTATGCTGAAACCACTATGCTTTTCTCTGACAGGTACATGGTATTATGTATTGCGTTCATTTTAACTTGCTTCTCTTTAAGAGGTGTGGATTCAAATATAATATCGTGGAACAGAGTTATCCTACTTCATGGTGAGGGTTCACAATGTTGTATATTGGGGTCATTATCCTCCCAACATATGCTAGGACCTCCTGGAACAGGGAAAACATCACTATCAAAAGCTTTAGCACAGAAGCTGTGTATCAGGCTTTCAGAAAGGTTTGCTAAATAATTTCAGGAGAACAGAACTTAGAAGTGATCTGTGTTCACCAAAGGTTCTGTTATGGACAGCTGGTTGAGATTAATAGCCACAGCCTATTCTCAAAGTGGTTTTCAGAGGTTCTTGTCAAAAAAATAAATTCTGCATGTATATAATTACATTTTCTTTCTAGAGTGGCAAACTTGTCCAGAAAATGTTCCAGAAAATTCAAGAGCTAATCGATGACCCTGGAACACTCGTCTGTGTATTAATTGACGAGGTAATAAACTAACCGTACGTTGTATGATTCAATAGCTTCTCATTTGTGCCATTAGGTTGAGAGTCTAACTGCTGCTCGCAAGTCAGCAATGTCAGGAAGTGAGCCATCTGATGCAATCAGAGTGGTGAACTCTGTTCTAACACAAATCGACCAGCTCAAAAGATACCCTAATGTTCTCATTCTTACTACATCCAACATCACTGGAGCTATTGATTTGGCTTTTGTTGACAGGTACATAACAGTCAAAAGACACAAATATGTAAAGAAGTATTTAAGTCCCACCAAAGGTTTATTTATTTATTTTATTTATTATTGTAGCATACTTAAAATTCCAATTTTATGTCACCTGTTCAGTGTCAAATACAAAAGTAGTCACTGTGTGAAAGTTACCATATTGAAAGTAATCACTGGAAATGACCGGGGGGGGGGGGGGGGGGGGGGGGGGGGGGGGGGGGGGGGGGGGCGGGTGCAAAAGCAAGTCAATCGATTTTGTAGCTTATTTGGAACATTCCAAATGTGTGTGAGAGGAAATAGTTATGAGATTTCCTCATTTCTTTTTGTATGCATCATGTTAACATGCATGACATCATTATGGATTGTCAATGAACTTTGCTTTTTAAATATTTAAGTGGGGAACATTCAAGCTGTTATGCTTATATGGATATAGGAAATTCTGTTGTGTCATCTATAAGCCAAAGTCATAATGAGTTGGTATGTGTATGTTGATAGCAAAGTGGAGAAATGAAAAGGAGAGGAGTAGAGATGGTGGAGGGGTAGGGGGGATATGCCATCCAGAGTGTCTCCCACTATTTTAATTTTACTTCCGTTGTGCTGAATAGACATATTTGCCTACTTTTCTTTCAGGGCTGATATCAAGCAGTACATTGGTCCTCCTTCAACACTTGCAATTTTCAAAATATACCAATCTTGTATCAAAGAGCTAATGAAAGTTAGTTATATGCTATTCAGCTCTTCGATCTTTGAGTTGCATTGTTTGTATTAAACAGGCAGGAATTATTACACCAGCACAGCAAATTCTTGATCTGAGGTTCGTGTAACATGTATATTGTCCAGGTACTGATCGATTGCATACTGACATATGTATGTTGTACAGGGCACTGGAGGTGATGAGGTTTGTAGAGAACGATGCCACCAAGCTCAGCCTGTGGCTGCGAGAGATCTCGTGGTAAATATGCACCCCTGGGTAGTTATGTTACTATTTCTGGTCATTGCGCTGCTTCAGGAAATGTGAAGGATTTAGCGGGCGCTCACTTCGCAAGATGCCATTTTTAGCACATGCTCTATATGCTGTGGTATGTTCTAGCTCTGAATGTCTATGTTTTATACCCCCCAATACATGCTTAGAAACCGACTATGAGCCTTGATCTGTTCCTGAGTTGTTTGGAGAAAGCTGTGGACAATCATCTTGTAGAACAAAGAGAACTGGGAGAGCTCTGATACATGTAACTGCATGCCATGTTTTGTCACAAATACTGCTGTTGCTCAAATTTTATATTCATCTCAATATTCAAACAACCTACTGGTTTTAATTACACGTTTTACGTGTATGCTCCCAAGTATTATGGGTGGGCTGTCCTCACCTCAGTATGTCATTTAATATAAGCTCACAAAGGACTCTGGGATGGAGACTTTCACAGTTGAGAGATTTAGACAGCCTTGTTGTTCTCAACCAGCTGTAATTAACTAAATTGCTGACCCTTGCTTATAAAAGTCAAGGCAGGAGCTCTGCATGATTGTGACCAAATTCAACCTGCTTCCAGCTCAACATGACAAATACATACATACACACACACACACACACACACACACACACAACACACACACACACACACACACACACACACATACATACAAAATAAATTAAATAGTTGTGAGATTAACACATAAAACCACAGCAAGTAAAATGGGGTAGGCCTGCTCCATCGTCCATGCCATGTCCACTTCTCCATTTTACCCTGGATCCACGCAAGCAGAGGTTTGTTGCTCGTAAAATAGCAAAAGCTATTCTGGCACGAACCCATATCATTACTTCAGAATGCGACTTCTCCCACTTCATTGCAATTTGGTCACATAGGCGCTTGATCAGGTGTTGTGTATCATGACCCAAGACCCCATCCACAGAAACTACAAAAGGTGTAAATGAAGCACGTCTTTCTTCAACAGCTGCCTTTTCCCTGTTCAGCTGAACATAGCACAGCATCAACAGTGCAGCAAGCATAAGACTGGGCGTCTGTGTCTACGACACGAACATCTAGCAACGCCGCAGTTTGTGGCTGCCACACTATGACTGCACAAAAAAGAAATCACATGATGATGCCCATGCAAAGGTCCTCTGACTATCTGCAAACTAAAACCTTGCTTTGTTTTGGGGGTGGCATCTGAAACTTTTTTTTTGCCCCAGTGCATAGCAGACAATCAGATTAAAGTAGTCTTGACATGAAATAATTTGAATTAAAATGTGAATGTGAAAAAGCATATAGGGCCTGAATGTTATATTTGCAAATGGCTCCCTCAATATAATCAACACTTTATGCTCACACAGAAACTACTAAATATATCTATGCATTTGTGCAGTAAGAGCAAAGGCAAAATAGTTGTTTTGATGCTGGTAAGATGCTGTGCTGCAACTAAGCTTCCAGGCTATAATCCTGGGTGTTAGTTGGTACCATTCATTAATTTCATTAGATAAATGTATATTCACTTTGTCAATGGGTATTGTCACTGATAGTCAGTAGATGGTCCTTTTGTAATGTAGTTGGTGGAGACTAAACTAGCAATGATTTAATTTACTATTGCAAGCATATGACATCCCAATAGCCGATCGTAACTGACCTAACAAATTAAGGGCTGTTATCCAAAGTACAGCACAGATGACACTGTCAAGTGCATACTACATGCATGCTCACAATCCCTTCATATATTTAGATTCTACGAGTAATCTACGCACACACAGTAATATTATGTATGTGAAGGGATGTAGATTGCTGAATGCAAAGATAGTAGTATGTTATAAACATGCATGTCCATTGCATAGTTATGCAATTGATTACACTATTTTTATGACTTCAATGAAAATCAATTAGACAGGTCACACACTACTTATATGTACCAATCCTGTACTACATGGGACATATATAAATGTAATGTTACTATGATGCTATTAAAGTTCTTCTTGGGCAGAGAACCCATCTTGATGCTTATTTTCTTTCCATTTTTTCATACTCATTTTCTTGACCATCAAGGAACACAAGAGTCACTTGAGTTGCAAACTACATGTATAGAAAGTAGATAAGTATTTCATCTATGCAGCACAGTAGTATTCTTTTTTTTTAGTACACACTGAGTACAGTGCGTAGTTTTTTAGCCAACTGAATACACAAGTCTGGCATTGGTGCGGCATTATCTCTAGTGTGCCTTCTGTTATTACGCATATGCAGTTTCTTTTTAACTATGTGTGAACTTTACATGCTTAATTCAGCATTCTTTTTAACTATGTGTGAACTTTACATGCTTAATTCAGCATTTAGCTGTGCATGAAGTTTCATTATTGTGTCCCGCAAGCAGCTAGATAGCAATGTCAATGAATGCAGCCTAGGTTCAGCATTGTCATGTATGATACTATAGACACTGTAATGAATTAGATCTAACACTACACCAAATTTATATGTTTCAGTTAGATTGGAAACGTAAGGAAATACGGTGTTGATTGTCTTGGGAAATTTCCTTTGTATTTCCTTATCACGGAAAGATACCAAAACATGCAGTAAATTCAGTTGACTGGTTACTTCAATTCACTACTGCAATTCACTGTCACACATGACATATTACAAGTGAAGCGTTTCGTGTTCGCGCCAACCAAATCTATCATAACAAATTTACAACTGGCCTTGTTTCTTATATATATTCGATTTGTATGCGAAAAGACAGTCATAAATACATGTAATGGAGTCGCGCAACGTTACTCCTCAAATTGCTACAATGCATGTAGCCAGAAAGCTGGATTACATGTTACACAATTCATAGACATCGCTATCACGTGCACGTAAGTAATAGTACCGCCTAAGGATGCGAACTGGATTTGAACTACTGATCAGTAGTTGCTGAGTCTGCGACCTTCGCGACCAAACACGAAGGTAGGGCCACGCGGCCCACGCCCAACATGATTTAAACAGCAGGACACGCCACAAGGATTAGCCGATACAACTAGAGGTATGATAATAAATGGTAGAGCTACTAGAGGTTACGCTACTAATACTGTGTGGTCCTGTGGATCGATTGGTTTGGGTAGAGGTTGCACAAACTGAAAAGTTAAGTTACATTCATTCTATGTACTTATGTGTTATTATATGTACATGTGTAACTGCTAGTGCATCATGCGATGCATGTATACATACATGTACATGTACATATGGGGTAGCTGCTGCTGTGTGGGTGTTTGGGGTGAGGTTAGGTGTGTGTGGGGAAGAGAGGTTACTGTGTGGGAAAGAGTTTTCTCTGAGGGTGTGTGGGGATGAGATTACTGTGCAGGGGCGTATCCAGGATTTCAGAGGGGGAGGGGTTCCAACTTTGTACATTAATCGATATATGAGCTGGGAGGCAGGGGGGGGGGGGGGATTTCAGTCTATACGAAAACTAGGGAGGGGGGGGGGGGTTGCAAGGGTGGCGGCATTTCATATGCCATGGGAGGGGCGGCAGCAGCCGCCCCTGCCCCCAAAGCCGGGGCTGACCGGCAAGGGGGTAAGGGTTGTGTCTCACCAAATACGTGCACTTAGATATTAAAATTAATTTTGGAAGGGGGGGAAGTTTCCGGGCAACGCTGAAACTTCTATGAATACATGCCTGCTGTGTTGTGTGGGGGGATGAGGATACTGTGTGTGGGGGGGAAAGAGTTTACTGTGTGTGGGGGGAAAGAGGTTACTGTGTGTGGGGGGGGCAAAGAGTTTACTGTGTGTGAGGGGAAAGAGTTTACTGTGTGTGGGGGGGCAAAGAGTTTACTGTGTGTGGGGGGAAAGAGTTTACTGTGTGTGGGGGGAAAAAGGTTACTGTGTGTGGGGGGAAAGAGGTTACTGTGTGTGGGGGGAAAGAGGTTACTGTGTGTGGGGGGAAAGAGGTTACTGTGTGAGGGGGGAAAGAGGTTACTGTGTGTGGGGGGAAAGAGGTTACTGTGTGTGGGGGGGAAAGAGGTTACTGTGTGTGGGGGGAAAGAGGTTACTGTGTGTGGGGGGAAAGAGGTTACTGTGTGTGGGGGGAAAGAGGTTACTGTGTGTGGGGGGAAAGAGGTTACTGTGTGTGGGGAAAGAGGTTACTGTGTGTGGGGGGAAAATTTACTGTGTGTGGGGAAAGAGGTTACTGTGTGTGGGGGGGAATGAGGTTACTGTGTGTGGGGGGGAATGAGGTTACTGTGTGTGGGGGGAAAGAGGTTACTGTGTGTGGGGGGAAAGAGTTTACTGTGTGGGGGGAAAAGGTTACTGTGTGTGGGGGGAAAAGGTTACTGTGTGTGGGGGGAAAGAGGTTACTGTGTGTGGGGGGAATGAGGTTACTGTGTGTGGGGGGAAAGAGGTTACTGTGTGTGGGGGGAAAGAGTTTACTGTGTGGGGGGAAAAGGTTACTGTGTGTGGGGGGAAAGAGGTTACTGTGTGTGGGGGGAAAGAGGTTACTGTGTGTGGGGGGTAAAGAGTTTACTGTGTGTGGGGGGAAAGAGGTTACTGTGTGTGGGGGGAAAGAGGTTACTGTGTGTGGGGGGAAAGAGGTTACTGTGTGTGGGGGGAAAAAGGTTACTGTGTGTGGGGGGAAAGAGGTTACTGTGTGTGGGGGGAAAGAGGTTACTGTGTGGGGGGGGGAAGAGGTTACTGTGTGTGGGGGGAAAGAGGTTACTGTGTGTGGGGGGAAAGAGGTTACTGTGTGTGGGGGGAAAGAGGTTACTGTGTGTGTGGGGGAAAGAGGTTACTGTGTGTGGGGGAAAGAGGTTACTGTGTGTGGGGGGAAAATTTACTGTGTGTGGGGAAAGAGGTTACTGTGTGTGGGGGGGAATGAGGTTACTGTGTGTGGGGGGAAAGAGGTTACTGTGTGTGGGGGGAAAGAGGTTACTGTGTGTGGGGGGAAAGAGTTTACTGTGTGTGGGGAAAGAGGTTACTGTGTGTGGGGGGGAATGAGGTTACTGTGTGTGGGGGGAAAGAGGTTACTGTGTGTGGGGGGAAAGAGGTTACTGTGTGTGGGGGGAAAGAGTTTACTGTGTGTGGGGTAAGAGGTTACTGTAGGTGGGGTGAGTACGGTGTGGGTGTGTCCTATGATCTGCGGCAACCCTATAGAAAGGAACCACATATGGATGGCCATGCACCCCCAATAGGGTGGCCTCATTAGATGATGACTGCACATCGAAGATGGCATAATACACACATGTGTACTTCAGATCAGGCGGTGGGGCTCTGTATATGAGTGTGTTCTTACTGATAAATACATGTACATTAACGTTTAAAACTCCATTCTACATGTAGTTGCCATGAAGATGCCACCTCTCCAAAAATTTTGGATGGGATATCCTCTCCATGGCTGGCTGGGCATATTCAAAGGTAGCACATGTGAGTTCTGGCTACGACAAGGGGGCATGGGCATGGTGGAGTGGAAAAGGTTATGGGTGAGCACAACTAACCCAGACAGGGTGTATGAAGCTTGATCTGCGGCATAGCCCCTTTTCAGGTCAGAACTTTTGGTATCTATTGTGATCCTCTTTGTGGAACGTGTGAGGGGGGAGGTAGGGATATATGGATTGAACCCAGAAACTGACTCACACATGTATGGACACTAATTTATTTGGAGGAGGTGTTTTTATGTTATTTCAGTCGTAGGGCATATCAGAATGTTTTATGCAGACCGTGGGGATACTGAGCAGCTTGGAGAATGGCTTTTGAAGAGATGAAGGGACCTCTAGTGTAGTGGCAGACTTGACAACGAATTAGAATTATATGTACACTATTTATTGTCCATTGGTGTATTTCTGTTTCAAACTGAATCCTATGTCAATTACACACACACACACACACACACACACACACCTAATCATATTCATGCTTTTGGTAACCTTGAGGTCAGACCTTACTGACAATGCAAGCAGCTGTCTAGTTATATAAACAAGCCATAAATGGAAAATATCTGAATGCATATAACCACATTCATCAGTAATGGTTTCTATTCTGTCTGATCTGGAATGAGACTTTAACTCCTAACCTTTGACTTTTTTATGACACAGTTGCAAAATGGTAGCTCAGAGAATAAAATGCATAGAATCAAATGTGTATCATCTTACCACTTTATAATATTATGAGCAAAAACTGTGTGTGCCCCTACACCCCCCCTCCCCCACCCCTCTTTCTACTCTGACCCTCAATCTTTATAGCTGACCATGTATTTGTGTATACACAGAACTAGTGTTCGTCACGAAAGTAAAACATAGTATTTTAGAACATTAATAATTATAAAGTCCTATTCATCTACTAAAATGATACTATTAGCCACAATACAAATACAGTCTGATGTATAAATCTTGAACAGATACAACATAATAATATTATTAGCAATATTACAAATACAGTCAAGTTACAGCAGGACTGATGTATAAATCTTGAAAAGATCCATCACATACATGTAAACGTACACAAAATGCTAACTATACATATATATACCCTGCATCACTTTAATCGAACTTGTATGTTATACATGTACAGTAAGCGCAATGTACACAGAAATATATTTATAGACATCACCCACCATTGCCAATGAAATAACAAATATATTGCACAGACTAGTATAGCTGAGCTAGTACGTCCAAAAGCTGCACGTAAATCAGTACCCAAGATATATATAGCTAGTAACGTTACATGCTGTTGGAACACATTCATATATGTGTACATCAGTACATGTAAGGGTGCATGAAGTATAAAAACCGAACATAGCATTTAACAACCGTAAGAACTTAGTATAATCAATGCATATGTTAGCCTGGGTAAAATTCCTTGAGTAAAAGTCAATCACTTTCTCTTGCATATTAGCTGCATTGCACTGCTTTAATCATTTAAAATAATGGTGGGCGTGGCACAATACCATAGGTACGTACGTGAGAGTGGATATCACATAGCCCCAGCTGCCGCTCACCCCCCCCCCCCCCCCCCCCCCCCCCCCCCCACACATGTCTGAGTATATGTGGCAGTGAGTTCAGATAACATAATGTCAATCATGTTCGTCTTGTTAGTCTTACATGTACATGTAACGAGGAACGTAGCATAGGTGACGTCATTGATTGTTGCGGGAATTTTTTAAATCGTATTGTGGATCGCGTCACGTGGCCCTGGGCGGTTTGGAATTGGGCGCGCAATTTGGCAAGAAGGTAAGTGAAAGTGTATCTTCACATCCTCTACGTAGGCAAGGCCGCAAGGGGGTTGCCATCTTGAAATTTTTTACATAATTGGCAAGGCCAAAAGGGCCGGCTAGCCTACCGATTGGTGAACGCAACACAAGGTAAGTGATCAATATCGTATAGGCATGTGATGACCATGCGTGTTTCTCCACGTTTTGCCTCGAAACTAACGTTAAGAAACCAAAGAAAATATACGGAGCGCGAATGAATGCTACGGTGGAATACTCAGCAGCGATGCGTGTCGTGGCATAGCTATGGTCGTGGTAAGTGGTTACTGGTACATGGGTGTCTGTGCGCGTGTGCTTATATCACGTGTAAGGCAGGTTAAAGACAAATCTGTTTGTGTCAGATCTGAAGAAGAAAGGTACGTGCATGTGTTTTACATGACCGCTAGCGTTTTACCAAAATGACCGCTAGGTTTGTTCTGATCTGGAAGACTCGCCATTGCAGAAACTGCATCCTGAGGTAAAAAAAATCGTATCATCTTAATTTTAATGTCATTTTGTTTCCCTCAGAATATTGAACTGAAGTATTTTGCTCTTCTAGCGGACTGCTTCCTATATTGAACGTTGTAGTTACATGTATGAAGTGCTATTGCTGATTTTTTAATCACAATTATACAAAAAGATCAACAAATTTTTTAAATAGTATGTAGGCTTTGGGACCAAGGTTTAACCCTTCCTTACGGTTTATGAAAACACTATATTTCCATACGGATATATCATATTTCCTTCGCAGAAAACGTACGTAATTCCGGCTGTTCAGTGAAAGGAAATATCGTAAATCCGATAATTTCTAATTCCAGGAAATGTATCTAATTAAGGTATTTACTTGTGGTTTACATGCACTTATACATAACTGAAATGTGGTCATTTCGTCCCGTGTAACATGTCACAACATTAAGGTGTGTGCATATCATCTATAAATTATGCGTGTTTTGCATAGTGTGCAATTCATTTGTAATGGTATATAATGCCACAGGTAAATGCAAAGCATATGATTATAATCATTTTTATTTGGTTGCATTTGTATAAACTTATTCTTATTCATAATGATGTAAGAGTATTTAAGCAGCAACCAAAATATAACTCACTATAGATAGCTGTGCAATGAACATTCCTGCAAATACTGCTGAAATGGATGGCGAAACATACTTTTCTGCTGAATAAATCAACTCTCCAAAGTGATAGAGAACATATCCACCCATCATGATGTAAAATTTGATGAATATTGATGCCTAATAGCAGTCAAGGAATACCAAAGGATATGTTATGTGGACATGCAGTTATTTCTACTGAGGATACAATCACTTTCAAAGTAATTTGATATTGCTTTTCCAAATTGGAAAGTGCACGAATCATCATCAAGATGAAGACAAAGGGGCCAGCTGCCACACAGTACCAAAATGCAAAATATGTTGAATTAGTCCGTCCATCTAATAATCTATAATGAAAAATGAAAAAAATAAGAAACCTTAACAAGATAAACATTTTGCATTGCTTTGAAAATAACAAGTTAATGCTACTTCTAATCTCCAACATCCATACTACAGAGGAATGCATACCCAGCCTAACTCTGAGCACTTTGTGTTATTGCTGTGGTGTAGCTACTACATCCAGCCACTTCAGGTATGATTTCTGGATTAAGCGGTGATGTAATGGCGAGGTCCAGGGCTGCTGGCTCACCACATTCCCAGTTTGGAATATGAATGTCAGCTGGGCAAGTTTGCTGCTAACTATATGCCCACCGTTTTAACCTGACACACATAGTTCAATGTTTGACATAGGAGTGCTTCCTGTGTGTAATTTGACACCGGCTGGATTCAGACTTAATACATTCCCACTAGGACCCCAGCTTACTGGTTGTTTTTACTTAAGTACTGATAATACAGTTTAGGACTTAAGCTGCTAGGCTTGATGAGATCTCCTATTAGGTGCCATCCCACTATGCTTGCAGGTTACCTAGCTTATAGCCTAGCCTAGCCACCAATTTATGGCTATATGAAACTCTGAGCTGAACACAATACTGCCACATGTTGGGATGAAATTGAGAGTAGACATGTTATAATGCTTTGAACTGATGGTCCTCTGTGCTTGAAAGCATCCTCTGGGTCAATATAAAAGAGTTTCAAACCATGTAAAAAGTGAGGGCTCTTAGATTATGAGCTGAACCTGAAGCAATGAGTAAGGTTGCAAAGAGAGGTGATGAAAGCCAAGACCCTCTTCTTAGGTTAAGCTACTTGCTAAGTTATATCCGATTTATCAGTCCATAGCATTACATCAAAACCATCGAACATAATTTGAAAGCTTCAGAAGCTAAAGCAAAGTGCATTCAAGTTTGCCCATGTACCAATTTGCGAAAACTGGCCACAAAAATACAGTAGGAGTATTTAAAGCCACTTAACAATTGAGCAATTTGCATCACCGGTATAGATGCCCCTAAAAATTAAAATTGGGCACATGTGATCAGATCTTTTTATATGTTAGATGGAAGAAGGGTTAGGGTTAGCTAGGCAGAAAAGCTTCAACTTTTATATGCTCCAGTAAGATAAACTTCAATGGTGAAATAATAATAATTCAAACCTTTTGTTATATCGAATTGCATCATGAAGGACTGGTATTTCTCTCTCACAAAAGTCCAATTGAGAGTGAATGATATGATGTCAGCAATACATGTGATGGGGGATCTTACATTTTAGCTAATCACTTCAAACCCTACATAGAGAGTACTAATGTACTCCCTGACAATTGGAGTACACAGCTACACATTTTTCATTCACTCTTTAATTTATCATCCTTACCTGACGATGGCACCCCATCCTCCAATATATATGATGTATCCAACAAAAAATAGCAATGATAGAGCGAGGGCAATCTGAAACGAAACAATGAACAATAGTATTCAAATCATGCTAATGCTACAGCTGTCCTCTCTAGTATGGCTCCTCCACCATAGAGCTGGATTTTGCCGGTATTTAATCCTATTCAGTATTGCCTTTCGTGCGCTTCTCAAACTGTCACGCTCCTCACATTCAATATCTTGAGACTCTGCACAACTGTCATTTAACTCAAGTTAGCAATCTTCTTAACATAGCACGGTTCTTTTCTCTCTGTGATGAAAGTGTTTTGACAAAACAAATCCTCCCGGAGAGAAAAATGCAAGTCTGCATGCTGTAAGTATATGAATATCGCCTTGTTGCCTAACAAGCGGTGCCATCGATACTATATATATGTATATGTAGATACGTATCATGTCACTTAAGTACAATAACTTCATAGACTTGTCACTATTATATGCGTACCATAACTGCCAACAATACGCTTTAAATGATAAGATAACCATATTACGCAATATAAATAAACCTCTTTTCGGAGAAGAATTCGAAGATGAACGAGTATAATTTCGTCATGGCCCGCGAGACTAGACAAAGACATCGATGTGCAAGTGAGAGGGGTGGGGCCAGATAGCCGGTTTTTATCGCGTAATATCAAAGGCTAACAATAAAGCAGATTATGACAACCGGCGCCACGTTTTTAGGTTGAAAGCCTGGCCGGTTTGAGAATATTATTACATCATGGGAAAAAGTGCATGATTAGTTAGCGTTGGAACATATTTAAATTGCATCACCGGCCGGATTGGTTAGCTTTAATTTATGTATATCTGATAACAGAGTCATTGGTCAGTCGTCAGGTAAAGCCTATTGGTGCTCTACATGTAGATCTTTAATTAAAACCAGGAAGAAAAAAAACGACAGTGGAGAAATGGGTCTGGGAACGAGCCTTTTTGTTGTCGATCTGGCGACTTGAGTGAAACTGTATTTGCCTTCTGGTTCGATAGCAAAAAAATGTGCTAGACCATCTCAATTCTCGGTATTCGCGGGTCGCTTTAAAAAATGATTTCATGATACAGCACAAAAACGAAATTCTATGTAGCACTGACATCAGTTTCTCTCAATTGCTTACTTTTCGCGTTGTTCCAGAGAGTGTAATGGAGTTCATTTTGAGCACTTTTCCTTTTCCAACTGAGATATAACTACAATTAAAAAGTCGAAACTATTTATAGAAAACGAATTTCATTTTATTGACACAAATGGCAGACATACCGTTAATCCAATTGAAAGCAAATAATAATTCATCCTTTCGTCCAAGTCTGAACTTTGAATTGAATTTAATTTTCTATACAATGCATACACTAAAAAATAAGGCAAGTTGGCATTTTTTACAATGCACTTATACAAAGCTAATTTGTATGGTGGTAAAGAAATTGAGACAAATCTACTGAATGATGACCAGCTGCAGCCTTGAATGCTGCCACATTTTTGACTGTAAGTGAAAAAGCACAATGTATGCTTTGTCTAGGGTTAGGAGATCAGGCCTGCCTCCCTCTCCCCTCTAAGCCAGATTGTCCTAGGTCAAAGTGTGCTGGAGAGTCAGCAAAATTCAGGTTATTGATAGGCTGGCTTTGAGTCCTAACTTCTACTGGTATTCCGGCCAACCGCTTCAACCACTTGACTGGGTCATGGTGTGGCACAAATACATGTATTTGCACCCAAGACACAACTCAACATCACCTCGGTCCCAGGATTTGGCCTGATGGGTCACACCTATTCACCAGGTTGCCTGCCGCCTTACCCCTCTTGGTGAAACTTGTATTCTGTCAATGCATATCATATATATATATATGCACTCCACTGTTGGCCTAACATAGATTTTTAAAGCTCTTAAGCTTAGTAAGAATATCAGAATAGACACTTTTTTTTTTTTTAAAGGAGTGCACAGGAAAGTGAATACTAAGCTTTCATAACTGAAGAACATAAACCCCAATGATTTAAACTACCCTTTGCATATGGATAAGTCAGATGACACAATAATTCCTCTACATATAAATATTTTAACCACTTCCTAGGGACATATTAATGATATTTCCAACAAACCCCTGGAATTCCACTCCCTCTTCCCCCTGGACACCACTTGTCTTAGGTCGAGTAGGGCACTCAGTTTCGTAGCAATGCATAAAAAAGATAGTCTCGCACCCAGACACAGATTTTCACAGCATCGGATGGATTGATTACATCACCGCTGCGTGAAAGTGGGTCTGGGAAAATGCTCGAGTCTAGTCGTTCTGAGTGCGCCTTCGCACAATCAGAATGCACAGTACTTTGTAATCCGCTTTACATAGGTCCTGTAAGGTTGTGGCAAACGAAGACAACGTGAGGCGCGAGTAAAAAAAGCTGGCCTGGGCTACGCCGCTATGCTGTCAAAAGGCGCTAAACCTTTTGTGGAAGAGCGCGACGTATGTGTTTGGTTTGTGCACTTAAAGGAAAGTCACCACGCTTCTCCTGTCGAGTCCTGTGCTGCTGTCTGTTGCTTCGATAGTTCTGCCACGATGAGGAAAAACTGTTAATAGCTGTCCGTCTGACGTCACGCCAGCATTGTGACGTCACGCTTGTTGCGTAACATTTATGATCGATCAGAACGAGCATTTTCCCAGACCCACTTTTCACGTAGCGGTGATGTAATCCATCCGATGCTGTGAAAATCTGGGTCTGGGTGCTGCGGATGGATTACATCACCGCTACGTGAAAGTGGGTCTTTGAAAATGCTCGAGTCTACACAGTGCATAACATGATAGTTGATGATAAAATTTTTTGCATCACTTTTACATTTAACAACATGGTTTGGGATATCCAAAATCTAATTACAGAATATTGTTTATTCATCATCTGGCATTAAAAGTACAAAACCACAACTGCTCACGTGACTTCCTGATTGCATAGCGTTTCATTTTCAGTAACTACCCTAAATCAGTAGTTTTTAAGGGATTTCTCCACCGTTACATGCTGGATTGCGCTGAAATTCGGTGTGTAAGTGTAGCATGGCCCCTTATCGAAAACTGCCGTGTCCGATTTCGAATGCAGGAAACAGTTTCGGTATTGGCATCCTTTAAGGACAGATTATAGAGGGAATTGTGCTTAGTATGGAGTTTCGTTGCGTGCGCGATCTGAGGTCCCAGGATCAGCTAGTAGATAGTAAAATGATGGTTGAATCCAAGGCAGTTGCATTCGTGACTTTACTGATGGTTTTTGCAGCGAATAGAAAGCTTCTAAGTCGGAGGATGAAAAAAAGTCGGCCATATACAATGAAAACATTATAGAGTTGACGTCATTGGCTGAAAAGTGGGAGTGTAGCGTTATTTTCAGAACCAAACCCTACTGGAGACCACAAGCGGGCGTTAAATCAGATGTAGGAAAGCATCATCACCTATTTGGGCACCTCTGAAGAGGAAAAGAACCGTTGTCGACTTGATCACCATTCCCACAAAATACAATTACGTCAACTTTATAATGTTATTCATTGTATATGGCCGACTTTTTTTCATCCTCCGACTTAGAGGCTTTCTATTCGCTACCGAACCATCAGTAAAGTCACGAATGCAACTGCCTTGGATTCAACCATCATTTTACTATCTACTAGCTGATCCTGGGACCTCAGATCGCGCACGCAACGAAACTCCATACTAAGCACAATTCCCTCTAAAATCTGTCCTTAAAGGATGCCAATACCGAAACTGTTTCCTGCATTCGAAATCGGACACGGCAGTTTTCGATAAGGGGCCATGCTACACTTACACACCGAATTTCAGCGCAATCCAGCATGTAACGGTGGAGAAATCCCTTAAAAACTACTGATTTAGGGTAGTTACTGAAAATGAAACGCTATGCAATCAGGAAGTCACGTGAGCAGTTGTGGTTTTGTACTTTTAATGCCAGATGATGCATAAACAATATTCTGTAATTGGATATCCCAAACCATGTTGTTAAAAAGTCCACTCAAATGTAAAAGTGATGCAAAAAATTTTATCATCAACTAGCATGTTATGCACTGTAGTCGTTCTGATCGGTCGTAAATGTTACGCAACAAGCGTGACGTCACGTAGCGGTGATGTAATCCGTCCGCAGCTGTGGGAATCAGGGTCTGGGCACGAGACTAGCAATGCCATGAAAGATCGGAACTACGATAAACGTCATGTAATAAAATGGCAACGCTCGGACTCCGGGAGTCATTCCTTCCCGCTCGGGCACTGATCCTCGGGCCGATCCAGTTCCTGATCAAACCATGCTGCCAACAGCATACGTAAGCTTGACAGAGTCTGACATACATGTACCAGAAGCATTTTTAAAGCCATCCATTTAAAACGGCTCCTGATAGTGATACGTCAGCCGGACTCTGTTAGTTACAGTACTGTTGAATTGGCAGCATTGTCGGCCGGAGGATCACGTACTGTCCGAGCGGAAAGGAATGATTGAAGGTCGCGCCTGCGAACAATGTTCTTAGTGCATGCACACAATGTACATTGTGCAAATTGACGGTCGCGACGAGCGGACGCAGTGTAAGCCTCGTCCCCAGGCCAAATTTTATATTAAGTTACGGGGGCGAAAAATAATATAAAAATAGGGCCTGGGACGAGGCTAATGCAAAGTGCATATTGCAGTGACGCAATGTGCATTTGCATGTGATATACTTCTCTGAGTATGTGCAAGTGCAACTGTTGCCTTGACCTCGATCAATGCGGACATTTATATTATTAACTTACGCAAGACTTAAACATGGCACTAGAGACGCTTGTTGTAATTCTGGCCGCCTTATTTTCGCCTAGTATACCTCGCTCGTCGTACCTGTGCGCATTGAGTCACTACTGACAATATGCACATTTCGTCACTGCACTACGCGCTCGTCTACCTGTGCACATTGCATCACAGCACTACGCACATTGCGTCACAGCACTACGTCACAGGCTCACAGCGCGGAGTCATTCCTTCCCGCTCGGACAGTGATCCTCCGGCTCGGGTTCCATTGCACTTGACCACACCGTCAATTTGCACAATATAATGTACATTGCATTGTTTGAGTGTACTGACTAAGAACATTGTTCTTCAGGGCCACCGTAGCCTGTGGCTCAGAACGTCCGACCGGACGGCGTCTGCTACACTGAACTGCCTAAACGTCTGTGCTGCTCCAACTACAGCCTGTGCAACGCCGACCTCCGCATTCCTCTCCCGCCCCATCTCCGCACCTTCGGTCCTCGGCCTCCGAGTGCAAGGTGAGTAGTGATGACGTCATTAAAAGCAAATACATAATTTATTAATTGTTTTACGAGGTGCGGGTGGCGGGGGAAAATTTCCTACATGTTCGCAACACGTGCAGCCACGCAACTGCACAAAACAGCCCAACCTTCAAGCTTCACCCGTCCCAAACAGGTCCAACGCCACACCGCTATGTGATCCTGGCTCTTCTCTTGGCAGTTGGCACTCGATCCTCTTCATCCCCTCCACCCTCCTCATAATCACGCTGGTCGTCAGGTGCAGGAGGTCTGACAGGTCTGCCGACGTCTGCATGGAGCCTTCCTCTGGGAGTGGGTCTGGGCAGACCTTCATGGTCAATCACACCATCGCGAGGAACATACCATTACGCCTTGAGGACATCGTGCTAGGGCACGGCCATTTTGGGAAGGTGTCCCTCAGGCGTTACCAGATGGAGGCAGTGGCGGTGAAGAGGTTCCCGAGCAGTGAGGTGCAGTCATGGAGGCATGAGACCAGGATGTTTGAACTGTGCATGCACCATGACGCCATCGTGGGCTTTGTGGCCAGCAATAGTTACTGTGCGAGGGGGGACAACGAGTACTGACTGGTGGCCCTACCACCCACACAGGTCCCTGTACGACTTCCTCAGGGGCAGGAAGAGGGAGGGAGGGGGAGGGGTGAACCATGCCTCCTCTCCACGGCCGACCTCCTCAGGATGGCTTCCACCACATGCTCTGGCCTCTCCCACCTCCACACCCACGTGCGAGGGTACAAGGGGAAGACCCTCATGGCCCACAGGGACATCAAGAGCGCCAATGTTCTGGGACCTCACCTGCTGCATAGCCAACCTGGGCATGGTCATCGTCAGTGGGGAGGAGGAGGGGGTGTGGAAGTGGAGTCCCCTCCTGCATCATTGTCGTCATTGGTCCTGGGGACCAGGAGGTACATGTCCCCCGGGCTGCCACGCCTCTCTCCAAGATGTCTGCCAACTGCCTGGCACACTTTTACGCGCGCTCCGATGTGTACTCGATGGGACTGGTGTTGTGGGAGATGTGCAGGAGGACTGTGACTGGTGAAGGTGAGGAGTGTGTGTGTGAGGTGTGTGGGTGGGTGTGTGAGGTGTGTGATAGTGTTGATACTGGTGTGGTGGGTATGTTTGAGCATGTGCAGTGGTGTGGTTGTGTGTGAGGTGAGTGTGTGAGGTGTGAATGGGTGATGTGTGAGGATGATATATAGGTGGTGTGGTGCATGTTGGTAATAAGTGTGTTTTGGTATACAATCACAAGAGTATTGCATACATATGCACTGACTCAGCACATTGGAACTAGGGGTATGGGTGAAATGAGAACTAAACATTGGCCCTTTTGTTCAAATGCAGGTGCCATTTTTAATGATATGTTGTAGATCAGCATCTTGATGATTTGTGTTACGTAATGGTGAACCTGTGTGTCTGATTTGGGGAGATTATGGGATACCCCTCTTGTATCACTTGTATCAACTGAGAGCTTGTATTTCACACACACAATCTCCTCCCCTCCATTATACCTCAATCCCTTGTTTCCTCTCTCTCTCCCCCACTTTTATCATTAGGTGAGTGTGACCCCTGCACCATCCCATATGAAGGCATGGCATCCCATATGAAGGCATGGCATCCCATATGAAGGCATGGCATCCCATATGAAGGCATGGCATCCCATATGAAGGCATGGTGCCCAATGACCCATCCAGTATGTGCATGTGAGGATGGACATCGACCACCTCTGTCAGAGCGATGGAACAAGGACCAAGTAGGGAGGGCGAGGAGGGGGATGAATGGGGGAGTGTTGGTCGAGGGAGTGATTGAATGTTTTTAATGAGCATCTCTGAGTTGGGGGGGTTTTTTGGGGGGGGGGGGGGGGGGTGAATAAAATGCTATGATAGGCTATTTTGGTAAACAAGAGTGTGGGCATGTGTGTGTGTACATGTGTGTGTGTGGGCATGTGCAGGCCTGTAGGCTGGTCGGGAGACGGGGGGGTTCAGGAAAGCAATAAGGTGGAACTGATTAAGAGTGGGGGTGGGAGCAGGAGGGAGCGCAGCCCCTTCCTGCCCAGCTAGGGGGTATGGGGGAGCGCTGTAAGCTCCCCTATCGGGGCCTGGGGCAGAGCCCCAGCCGCTTTGCAACTTTTGTAATTTTTAAGCCACAAACCATAGCATAATTGCATAGAAACATGCTAAAAATATAGATAGCCCAGTTTGTGTTCCCGTTCAATAATCAAGTACATGTAGGTCTGGCTCGCGCGAGTTGCCAGTCTAAAGGCTGGCATACACGGGGCAACTTCCAGGCGATTTGTCGTATGCAACTCAAATGACTATGCATGGCAGCATGGGTAAAAGTTCCGCAATTCTGATGGCTTGCGGAATTTTTACCCATATTCATTTGAGTTGCATGGGAACCCGTGTACGCTATAATCATAGATTAATTTAATCTATGCTATAATTCACGAACCCTCCCCCGGTTCCGCCGCTGCTGTTTGTTGTGGGCGGGCAGTGGGCGCCCCATTTAGAATGGATGTCCTGCGGTTGCTAAGCTTAGTATTATCTCATTCTCGAGGGCTATAGCTATACATGTAGATAGAAGTAATGAATAAATTATTTTGATGGCAAGTGGAACTAGTTCTGACGAGCGGGGGGGGGGGGGGGGGGGGGGAGGGGGGGGGGTTCAACCGAACCCACCAACCCCCCCCCAGCCTGATGTGTGTACATGTGGGCATGATTTGAACTCTTTGGGACAATTCATCCACACACAGTGCCCTTCTCCTTCCCCCTCCCCTCCCCTCCCCCTCACCTCCTCAGGTTCTTTCAGCTGTGGTGTGGCTGATGAAGGAGTGTTGGAGACACAACCTGCATGCCCGCCGGCGCCCCTCATCTGTGTACCTCAAGTATGCTCTGCTGGAGCTGATGTGATCGCAATACAACCTGCTAGGGTGTGTCCACTCTACTAATGTCCACTTTTAATTTGCTCTCATGCATTGTTTGTATATGATGTGTGATATGGCTGTTATGGAGTACATGAAAATCTGATTAGGTCACACCCACACATGCATACATGTACGTCCCTCCCTGACCTCCACCCACCCATCCCTACCCACACACCCACATACACACAATATGTAGGTAAAATATAATAAAATGAATCACACAGCAAAGATAGAACCTCCATTCCTCCTCCAAATGATCAAAGGTCACCAATCTCATCAGCTACACACCAGGGTCCCAGGTCACAAATACATGCAGGAAGTTAATTGTTAGGAAGTTATAGTGATTCAAACGCAACTGTCCCAAATATCATAAAATACAAATAATACATACACTTGGAAAGAAATGCTACAGTTCAAATTCAACGGCCAGAATAATTTTAACCTCACCTGACCATTGAATTTTAAAAGAGCGTAAGTAATCTTGAAAAATGGATTTGTCTTCTTACAGTTTCCTGTGACACAGGAATAACAAAGAATATTTCTACCATTTTAATGGTAGAAGCACCTGTGAGAAGTGCTGGCTGTGGTCATAGATATGGGCACAACAATAAGTACCATTTCTGAGCAGAAGCAATACCAGTGGCAGAGTTTGTGCGTGACATGCAAACCAAATTTTAAAAGCAGTTTGCCGTATGTACACAAGAGTGATGAGCACCATGTGGACTTCACTATTGTGTTTTGTTATCTTATCTTCCAGTCTATTCCCCTTGAGTCTTTCATCAGCCGTGGGGAAGGTAAATTTTAATCGGAAATAGTCATTAAGCCTATAAGGGCATAGGCTCAATGACTATTTCCGATTAAAATTTACCTTCCCCACGGCTGATGTTAAAAAGACTCATGAATGCCCTGGACTGAATATTTTTACAGGCTGGTAGCATCCCAGAGAAGGAGCTTATCATTCTGGCAGACTACCATGGTTCAGGTCTTTTCCCATCAGGCTCCAAGCGAGATGAAATCTGAGCGGCAGTCATTGCTCTGTAAACCATATTAGAGAGAAGAGTGCTGACTGTGGCTAGAACTTTTAGAGAGTCCCGTGCATTTTGCTTGCAACAACATTATCCATGGTATATGCATAGATACTTACTTTAATATCTATGGTATATGTATACTCCCGCCTGTACCATGCAAGATGACCATTGACAAAATAGGTTACCGTTGATTGTGCACACCACCACTACAACACATATGCCACACATACACACATAGACACAGCAACAATGGCTGGCTCC
The DNA here is from genome assembly GCA_949361645.1 of Spongilla lacustris. Lineage (NCBI taxonomy): Eukaryota > Metazoa > Porifera > Demospongiae > Spongillida > Spongillidae > Spongilla > Spongilla lacustris. Next base: position 4,609,517 of record OX442433.1, on the reverse strand, counting down.
ATAATTCAGCCAGTCAGCCTGGTGGCTGTATTTTGCCTGGCCTAGTCACTAGACACTCCACACATGCCATTTACCATGCACCGTCTATAATACCATTACGCAAAGGATACGCGCGCCTTCTTCCATGCATTTAGCGGCCAGTTTCCTCTCGGCAGCTCGGCCTTTCGTCACCAGAGGTCCTCCCCCCGGCCCAAGCCCAGAACGATCGGCCATTCGGAGACCAAGAGCTTCTGCCTGTGAACGAGGAGCCGCTTACCCTTTTCAATGGCTTGTTGCGTCCTTGCCACTGCTTCCCTTGCGGCGCCCTCCTCCAAAAATCGGCATGCTCGTGCGAGGCTAGCGTCTGCCTCGCAAAATCGCTCTTCCAGATCCTTGTTACAGGAATGCTGCACCTCATGTGATCGCTTCCTAAATTGGACTGTCTTCTCTTTCTTTATGCTGGCTATCTTCTCAGCCGCGTCCTCCTGCACAGTTCGCACCTCTTCGCGTAGCGATCTCATCTCCTTCGTCGACGTATTTATCGCCCCAAGGAGTTGGGCAAACTGGTCCTCCGACATACTGGCAGCCATACCAGAAGTAGATTCGTGACTGCCGGTACATGTAGTGTCGTCTTTTTCGCACATGTTAAAACAACCAGTGGCGTGCACTAATTCGGTAGACTGCTCTTTACTTCCCACACCAGCCTTTTAAACCATCCACCACGTGGCATCCTGCCACACCCACTCATCCAGCTCCACGCTACTGGCGGGAGCTAATTTCCTGTGTAATTCAAACGACATGAAATGGTATCATTCAGGTCCCAGTACGATCTAATTATGCCCCAGTGATTTCGAAATTTTGTGTGTTGCTATAGAAGCCGATTACGGCACGTGAACCCGTTGAAATGGATCCCACGTTTGTAAAGAGCGGCCTTGACTTTCAAGTCTCTGAAGACGCAGCACTTAAAGTTCACGAAGTAATAGGATTTGTGAAACAGTTTGAGGACACGACAGAAGAAGAAAAGTCGTTTTGTACGCAACATTTTGCCCGCGCTATGGCTGTAAACTATGTTTACAACTTGAACATTGGAGAGCGAATTGGAACTCAAACAGAGGAGGACACCAAAGAAATCATTGATCGTCTGCTGAGCCAGAAAAGCACTGACCGAGCGCCCACTTTATCTACAGAACAACTGGAAACTCAAAACACGTATTTAGGTTTGAAGCAATTTGAAGATATACGTAAGGAAATGGAGTATTCTGGTCTGCTTACAGTTAATTTAATATGTGACGTGCATAAAACACTGATGAAAGGTATCAAAGAGCAAAATAATTGCGGCGTGGTACGCAAGTCTGATGTGTACACACACTGGGATGGCAGTATTCACTATTATCCTCCAGCGGATAAGGTCGAAGACCTTTTTTATCGGATCATTGATCGCCACAATCTCTATATGGATTCAGTCGCGAACATGGAAATAGTAGAAAAGGTCTCCTACATCTTTAGATGCGCAGCCTGGCTTCTTTTCACGTTTGTTGACATCCATCCATTTGTTGATGGTAATGGCCGCTTATGTAGGTTGTTGGCTAACCATGTCCTTTCCCTTATTACGCCTTTTCCCATAAATGCATACTGTCCATCTGGAAAAGAAGGCAATGATCGACAGTGTTACATAGAAGCTATTGTGGAGTGCAGAAAAAGTAGTGCCAGACATCCTGTACGATTGTGTGAGATGCTGATAGGTAGTGCTTTAGCATCCTGGACAAACTTGTTCAGCATCCTAGGACAATTAAGAAAGTGGAAGGTAGTGCCAATTGACATCCGGCAGGGAAGTGGTAAGATAAAAGAGTGTGTTTTCAGAGCTTTACCCAAAGATGTGGACAGACATGGGGCCGATACATCAGCAGTAGAGGAGGCCATAAGGAAAGCCGATGTCACAGGCCTTCAGTCTCATCAGTGTGTTCCTATATCATCCATCATTACAGTTGGTGAAGCACAATTTCCAATTCACCTCTGTGTATTTCCTCCCCTCAAAGCGTCACAACATCCAATCAAAAGTGGCCCAGTACCTCTACATGTGCAGTAGTTGATTAATGATTTGACATTATGTACCACCATGCTGCTTTCCAATTTGTTTTGTTTTTATGATCAAACCTTTACTCATTTCTTGATGCAGGTGGTCTATAAATGTTAACGAGAGACGTAGCGCTATATCTGTTGTGGTACTCAATAAATTTGTTTACTGACACAAGTTTTTTAAAGAACTGTTAGGCGCAAATAATTGCGCTGCGCATTATGTGAATCCACGTATTGTGCAACAATTTATAAATTGTTGCGCAATACGTGGAATGCGCAAACTGCACTGTCAATCGTACTATGCACAGTCCATTTATAAATTGCGCACACAAATTTATACGTTGCGCATTTTGTGAACCTCTGCAACCTACATGTAGAAGCAATATAATAATATCATGGCTGGGGAGGGGGGGGGGCATGCTCAATTAAACTTCTTCTAATAAGTGCATAGCTCTAGGATGTAGGTATGAGGTCCTAAGAAAAAGTGTGCCCAATCTACTTTAGATCCATGCATCACACAGTGCAATACATGCACACATTCACTTGTATTATGTATCAAATACGGTCCAAGTCTTTTGCGCAATTAATCATAACGTGCAACCGTGGCATTTTTTAGATGACAAATAGTGTATTAAGGCAACTGTTTCTCCCCAGCAAATGCAAACTTTACATGTACATTTCCAGTCATTACTAGCTATCATCTTAAATACTGTGGGGAATGTTCTCACTGATATGACTCAGTGCACTGAGCCACCATGCATACAAATACTCTGTCTTAGGCTTTCCTGGTTGCATTTTTTTTTTTTTAAGGGAAAGGTGTCATTTGTTCACTTTATGAAATGTGGTCGGCGTGACTTATCCTGCACTGTTAAATAATTTAATACATCCATTCAAGCAATTATGACTCATATATATGTGCAATTATTATATATAATACATAGATGCATAAGATACACCAACAATACACATACATACACAATATCTATAACACCAGCCATTCCTATAAAATGGAAAATGCACACTCTGCCTGGACCCACTTGTACAAACGTCACGTTTTGTCGTGACATGAACAACCGCTGTACGTGATGTCATGCTTAATTAAAGGATTGTAACGTCTGGATACGAGATTGGGGGGGGGGGGTATATATAACATAATGATATTCACAACACTAGACTAGGTCACGGCTGTTACAACTCCATTGAAACGTGGACATTAGGCCCACACCCACTATGAATGTTAATTACCTAGCAACAAGACTAATTAACTCCCTAGCAACAAATGTAGTCCAGAAAGCAGGGTTTTTTAAGGATACCTTTCATAATATCTAGCATTTGATGGCACATTTATGTGCAGCGAAACATTTGAAACACAAAGGTATCAATTTCATAGCCTGTCTATGTATTCTAATAATAGCCCAACGGTTCAAAGAATAATGTTACGGAGTGGGTACCCACGAGTTGCACGTGTTTGTGCCGAATCCCGCCTTATATTTTGAAACTAAAATGCGGTTATACGAGGTGTAGAGGTTGCTTCAATCGTTTTTGCTATCGTTACGCTCCCACGCGCCCTCGTCAGTTAGTATTTTAACAGCTGAATATGTCAATGTAATGCCGCCATTTAGATTTAATATTCATGTATTCATCGATTTCCTTGGCCTTCTTACTGGCGGTGGCACTGCAGTCGAGATATGGGGTGAGACATTGAGGTAGTGCTCTTTCATCATGCTTTTCAGCTTTAGCTTAGGATCCTTTATCCCTGAGTAAGTTCGTGCTAAAGAGTTGAATTTCGCATGAATGGATTCAGCTCCCTGCTCTCCCATTAATCCACAGCCTGCCTGATGTGCTGACATCCAGTCTACCATATGATCTTCAAGGAGATGCATTTTAACAGTTCTTTTTATGCCGCCAAATGTGCTGTCAAGAGTTGCAAAGAACACCTTGATGGCCTCATCTATACAAAAAAGAAGCTCAGTCATATACCATATATATGCATTACACAGCTAATATAGTAACCACTTGCCTAAGCACTTTATCATGTCTGGTGTAGTGGTGCTGCAGTCATATAAGGAATGACATTTGGAGAACTGCAGCAGTATGGTTCGGAACTTAGTGTATAGATCTTGTGCATCAGCCATGACAGGTGTGTCTTGTGCAGTTGTTAATACACAAGAACACAGAGCTTCCACATTTGAGGGCTGAAATGCGTGACTCATAAAATCTAATTGTAATTAATTGGTGTGTATATGTACTGGTACCTTCAAAATTGTGTGGACATGGTTTCCTACAAAAACACCTCCATAGTAGTGTTGGCGACAAACTCCCAGTCTATTTAGGCACAATTGGATGCTCTTCATGCAGGGTCCATCATCAACATTGAAGCCCTTCTTGATAGTCTCTTCAAGTGCAGTGATCTTATTCTCCTTAATTTTTTTAAAGAATGAATTATTATGAATGTGAATACTGAACTATGTATTTCACTCACCAGGACTTTGACTTGTGTGTGGCAGTTACTAGATAGCTCCAGAATACCTTTTGCAAGCAATTCATTGCTGCCATCAACAATAGAGTAGTATGTTGCCACCTGCTGAATCATTTCTTCTTCCTGCACCAAGCATTCCAGTTCACTCTTAGCAGTGCTCAGATTGGTCAACATGCTGGAATAGGCCTCATACTCTGAACTGCTGATGGAGTTTTCCTTCCAATGCATTGCCAGTTTTAGGTCTAGCTGGTGACAGGCTTCTTCAAAGAGGGTGAAAAGCTTTTGGAAAATTCCCTGCGTCACATGCAAGCCTGGTATGCAGACCTAAATGTAGCCTATGCAAATTGAATGTATATATACATATTTAACAATACATGCAAGTATACTGTGCCTATGGTTACAATGCAATTGTCAACCACATACCTGTGATAGTGGTATGTTAAAAAAGGGATACTCTATGCAGTTGTTGAACAACTTGGCCTTTTTCAGATCCCCTCTACCTTCTTCCATGAAACGCTGGTGGTCAAGCAGCATGGAATCCAACGTGCGAGGAACACAAGGCCCTCTAACTGCTGGTGACATCTGCAACTGCTCTAGGGTGATCAGGCACAAAATGCATGGCTGCTTCCCTATACATAACGTAGAACTAAGTCGCATTAGCCATGTTTGAAATTTTTGTTCTTACCACTTGCACCAGAATGTCCATACATCCGAGTAAGGAACTCGTAGTCACCACTGATGAACACTCTGAAGTTGTAGTCCCTTGGGTGTAAAATAATGTGAATGACTGACACAAAAAGTGTTCTTTCTTACTTCCACTTCATTGTACAGATGTTGGACACTTCACCTCTGAATCTGTCCAGTGCCACATGCAGATTGGAAATTGTGTCACTGGCTTCAAAGCATGAGAATACACATGTATTGTGGACGGAGTTCGGTGCTGGGGTGTTGACTATTTGGAAATTCATCTTAAAATAGCCACCACCTTTGTCACCACCTAGCTTGAGCCATATTTCATCATCTGGAATTGTTCCATCATGCCATGTGAGTGTGCCCTCTCTGCACAAAAACTCTCTTATACAGATATGCGAACATACATGTATTAGATTTGTCTTACATTTCATTCTGCTCCAGAAGCTGAACAACCTTCTTTGTGAGACTGGATGTATAGGCAAAAGCTGCCCCACGGAGCTCTTCCCCACCATTGCTGAGCTTAAAGGAAAACGGAGCTAGTTCCACCTCAAGGTTATCACCCACCAGCTCGTTACTAAGGGCACGCTGCTTTCTCTCACTGCCTAGGTATACCCCAGCTTGCTTTAACCACCTGCAAAGATGTTGATAGTAATTCATTTTCACATCCCTTTACTGCTGGATGTGTCTAACCTGTTGAGAACCCTTATCTGATACCAAGGGATACCAAGCATGGATTTGATGGCAAGCCCTTGCTTCGGTGGGATATTAATAGTGATCCCTGCATCATGGAGTATCTTTTCTTTCTTTTCCTTACTCAGAGCTCTCAGTTCATCCTCAAACAAGATGTCAGCATCCTCAGCACCAACACTCAGCATGGATCGTGTCATCTGAAGCTCATGAACATGGCGCTTGCGTGTGCGAACACTGAGCTCAGAGAGTGGTGCTCGCGGTGTGGATATGCGAACCAACGTCAAAGGCTGTATGACAGATGTGTGTTAAATTTAAAATGATGTTTACACCTATGCTTACTGTCCCTCCTGTTGGAATCTGTATGCAGTTCTCCTTATTAGCATTGAGCATCTGGTGCAGCACTTTACTAACAAGTTGCATTTCCTGGCGTTGGACTGTAGTGCAACAATGTGAGTCGTAGCTGATTGCTTTCACACTGCTTTTGCATGTGCCACACACCACCATAACATCATGCAGTAGTTGCTGGATCAGCATAGAAGCAGGGTTGACATCCTTGCACTCCAGGGGTGCAGTGGAGTGACAGCAGGGACAGCGTGCTGCAGATAGGTGGATCCACTCTACCAGACAAGTGGAACATACTAGTCTGTCACATGGCAGATGCATGGGTTGTGTGAGCACGCCCAGACAGATAGAGCACTCCAGCTCACTCATAACGGAGAGTGTCTGTGTGGCTGCTAATGATGGCTGAATGGGGTTCTTTATTATTGATGGTGGTGATACAGCCATAATGTGCTCCACAATTTCTGCAGGAGTGTTCCCAGAATATGCCCTGGATTTAGGCCATCTATCCTTGTAGACAGGCATACAACCCTGAAATTGTGGTAAAAAGACAGCTATATGACAACTGCTAGATCTATCCACAATGGTACCTTGCACTCCTCAGCTCCCCATCTGAACCAATCATACGGCTTCAGTAGGCACTTGTATGGGCGCTTCTCCTTTTGTGCTGCAACCTTCCTCCTTAACACCAATTCGCACTTGCTGCAGAACATTGGTGGGTGGATCTCGGGACAGTCTTTCGATACGTCGAAGTGGAAAGCGGCCAGCAAGTCCTCTGCGAAGCTTGAGCACTCGTACGCACTTGTGTGGCGTTCTAGCACAGTAGACATCGCCGCCTGCTTCCTCACCGATTTTGAACCTTTGTTGAGCTTGCAACCACAGACCCGGCATAGGTCTTCCAATTTACAGCTACACGCGGTATTCATTACTAACAGTATGTGGTTAGTTTCGTTGTACGGCCTATATAGGGCGCGTGGGAGCCTGTGGTATTCATAGCATGACTAACCACTCTTTAAAGTTCACTTCTTACCTTTTAACTCGGAGTTTATAAGGCGGGATTCGGAGAAACGAGGCAACCAAATCGTCGAATTTTAGATACGGAAACAAGCACTGAGATGCGCAGTTATTTATGTATTGTGAAACGATGTGTTTTTCATTGCGCATATGTAGCACTGGGTTAATAAGAAGTTACTTTAAAGCTTGGATCAAAAGGATTTTGCATTACTAGAACTGTTTTTGCATAAACTGCCTCCTTTGGATGTAGTTTTATAATGAGTTTATTGTACGCCATATTTTGTTCATACCGTAATTCGGTTTATTCAATCTAATTACAAAACCTAATGTCACGGACTCAGTGGCGGATCCAAGGGGGGGGTTGGGGGGGTTGCAACCCCCCCTTTCAGACCCATAATGAATAATATTAACATTCACTAATAGGAAATTCCGAACAAAAGAGAAAGATTCCTAAAGGCGCTTCCACACTAGCAAGGCAAAAAGGCTAACCAAATCGACCGGCATTGATCATTAATTGTTATTAATAATCACATGTATAGTTATTAACCATAGATCGTTGCATTCTTACGTAAGCGCGTGGTGCTTACTTGCGTAAGCAAGTAAGCACCACGCGGTTTTGTCTTTACAACTGTATTCTTTATATAAAATAACAAGCAACATAGCTTCTGTACGGATGCTAAACAAAAAGTAACGGCGATTCTAATAGATGGCTTCTGAAGTTCAGCGTGCCCGTGCCTCGTGTTACGTGTAACGGACCCGCGATTTTGTCTTGTCTTGAACACAAGTTTTCTTGACATTTACGGTCAGGTTTTACAGTCTACTCTACGTGATTTAAAACGATCGCTATAGCGATTGCTTGTTCTGTGATAGCGGAGTCGATTTTCTTTCGCTCGCTCTCTACGTAATATGAATCATAATGCAACCATGCATGAGGCGATGTCTTCTCCAATACGACAATATACTGCAATATCACACTGCACTCTAAAGAACAAAACAAGACATTTATAAAAACTCATACACAAGTATTTTTTTTACTTTTGAAAGTAAGCAATCAATCTATATGATTAAACATACTCCCAGTCAAGACCGGCCGATATTCTTGTACAGGACTGGGATCGAGGAAAGCCAGCCGCCTTTGACATCTCTGTTGTCTCACCGCTAAACTCCAATGTTTTGTCTGCAGCGGGAGCAAGAGCAGGTGCAGCATCAGAGGCGGCTGAGCTTAGGAAGCACACTGCCAATGATGCAAAGTGTGCAGAGTGGGTGTCCATCCCTCTTGTGGTGGAGTCTTATGGGGCATGGGGCAAGGAGGCTCAGCAATCTTTTTCTAAACTTGCATCTCGCCTTGCTGTCCATGGCTGTGTGCCAAAGTCCATGGCAACCTTTGAACTTTATGCACGGCTAAATATCTCCCTGGTGAGGGCAAACTCTAGGGCGATGTTGTCTAGGTCCTAGATTATGTTTATTTTTAGTGTTAGTGTTATGGCTATATAATATAATTTTTATTTAATGTGTTATTGTTTCTGTAGTAGTCATAATAAATCCCATATATATATATATGGGACAGTTTCCGCGAAAATGTCACCCTTTTATAACATTATAAGGTTATAAAAATGCTTCTTGTTTGAATGGCTATATCTTCCGAACGCTAAACGCCATCTACTTCCTATTTTCAACAATTCATACTACACTATTTCTCTATGCCAAATTGCATTTTGAAGTCTTGCACTTGCTCCACGCCAGTATTGCAACGTTCGATACCCGACCGGGTTCAAACCCTCCATAACTTTAGGTAGGAGTAATCAAATCGCTTCAAATTTGGTTTGTAGGTACAGAGGTCCTATACCTATCGATTTGCTCTGTTCGTTAATTTTTATGCCATTCGTTACGGAGATACAGTTGAACAAACTACGTGCACTTTTTCCCGCTTGATACGCGCCAATGTTATAATCCCCGCCTCCCATACATTGAGCGGGACGCGATTTGCCAAAATCATTGGCGCGAATCGAGCGGGAAAAGTGGACGTACTTAGTTCAAATGTATCTCCGTAACGAATGGCATAAAAATTAACGAACAGAACAAATCGATAGGTATAGGACCTCTGTACCTACAAACCGATTTTGAAGTGATTTGATTACTCCTACCTAAAGTTATGAAGGGTTTGAACCCGGTCGGGTATCGAACGTTGCAATATTGGTGTGGAGCAAGTGTAAGACTCCAAAAAGTTATTATTTGTATAGAAATGGCGTAGTATGAAGTGTTGAAAATAGGAAGTCGATAGCGTTTAGCGTTCGGAAGATATATCGATTCAAATAAGAAGCATTTTTATAACACTATAATGTTATAAAAGGGTGACATTTTCGCGGAAACTGTCCCAATTATATATATATACCAAAAACATACATGAAAAATGGTCCTATGAGAGACCGAGACACCGTATGCATGTAAATGGTCATGGAGAGCGCTTGCTAGATATCGCCGAAGTAGCTAGTTAATCAATGAGAAGGATCAAAACATATGCAACATCTTTTGGCTTTGATTGCCATGCATGCGTGCGCTATAAAGAAAAAGTACCTGTGAGTGTGGATGAAATCTGCGAGCACATCAAGCATAAGATTGTAGTGCATAAATCCAGCAATTCTTATAATCGTAAAATGCTGAATTATTTGATTCATAAAAATACATATACAATTTTCATGCAGTTTTATGTACTGTTTTGAGCATGATATAATAAAAAAGCGTTGGCTTCTGGGGCTCCGCCCCAGACCCCCCTGGGGGAGCTTACAGCGCTCCCCCAGACCCCCTAGCTGGGCGGGCGGGGTGCCCCCTCCCGCACCCTCCCCCTAATTATTATTCATTAACAACCCCCCCTTTTCTGAAATCCTGGATCCGCCCCTGCGGACGAAACAGCCGTGAGGTTCCTCTTTTCTGGTCCGCCAATGGGGTAGACGTTGCATTTGTTTAGAAGTAGCGATCATAAGCAATAGACAATTTCATTCCATATAAATATAGCATCGAGAAAAATATTTGAGCGTAGCACAAAGAAGATGCCGAAGTTAAATGTCCTCCTCCCAATCCCATGTATCCAAATGATTTAGGGTCTGGGGCAGAGATATGAGTATAATTTCCGTAATTCCTTGGTTCCTTGCTTTTTATTCTGGATCCTACTAAATTTAATTCCTTCTCAATTATATAGGCCTATCAGTAAACGAATATGACGTTGCGTTTGCTCCTACCTCTTCTCCTGCTACGACTTTCGCTATGTTCGAAATGGCCGCAGGATCTAGGAAATGTACGTTCTCCTCACCCTATGTTGTTCTTCTCTTTAAAAGACATACCTTACTTGCGCGAGAAAGCAACAACTACACACAAAATAATTGCACAGCAAATAGCAGAGGCTGCTGAAACTATGAAGAATGACGTCAGTAACTACCTCCCTCCCACCGACCAAGCTAACTTTTCGTCTGCATGGAACGAAGGGTATGGCAATAACCTGTGCGCTCTTGCCATGTATTGTGTGCTTTACCCAGACGACGTGGATGCTTTGCTGTTAGCCCATGAGTATATGGAAAGAATGGCCTCCTACCAGTCGTGGGAGTACAGGAATATGCCCAACGACGAAATGCCCATGTCCCACTCGTTGGTCGGTATGGCAACAGCGTTTGACTTCTTGTATCCTACATTCTCTCCGAAGCAACGTGAGAAATATTTTAGGAGAATTCGCAAAACCACCAGTCGCCACTTCGAGAGATTTAAGCGAGCCACCTGGGGCACGTACCATTTACAGAACCATGTATTAAACAACTGCGTTGCATTGTTCATCGGTGCACTTGTTACTAACGTGCATGACAGGAGAGCAGACCTTTGGGCACAGTTGGTGATGGGGCACCTTAACGTGACGCTAGGCCTCTTAAACCTCATAGTCGATGGCTCCCTGGATGAAGGAGTAGCATACTCCACGTATACAAGTCGCTCCCTTACGATGTTCGTATTTCTTGTCCACAAACATTTTGGCATTAGCTTTTTAGACAACTACTGGTTGAAACAGCATTTTTGGTTTCTGTATCGAAGCATGCTGCCAGGATATCAGGAGACCGTTGGAATTGCAGACTCCAATACCCACTGGTTCTATGGGCTAGGCAGCATGCTGGTGTTCCTTGATAAATACGTCATGAGGAATGGGTATGGGAACTGGCTTGCAGCTAAAGCAAGACTCAGGTCCAATCTAAGCAAGTCACAAAGATGGTCCACGTATCACACAGAGTTTATCTGGTATGATGAGTCCCTTGGCGAGCAGGCTCCAGACAAGGAAACCGAGCCCCACCTCCATTGCTTCTCCGACTGGGGTGTTGTAACGTATGGTGGAGGTGCTCAGAATGCCACTACCTCTTTCCTCTCCTTCAAGGCTGGAATGCTCCATGGCAGGGCTATCAATGCCGTTGTCAAGGACAACCTGTTCCCTAACCACATAAGTGGCTGGGACTCGTTTAACCCAGGCCATGAGCATCCAGATCAGAACTCGTTCACGTTCTGGCCTGGGGGGAAACCTTTTATCACGGAAGCGTATTATGGCCCAAAGTTTTCCTTTTTGAACAATGTTCTCATGTTCCAACCTTCGCCCACTGCCAAATGCTTCCCCCCATACGAAGGACAAATAGGAGAGTGCTACAAGTGGTTTGACTGGCAATCGCCCGAGGCAGCCCAGACCTCGGCAGATGTAGTCGTTGCACACAAGGTGCAGCAGTTTGTGTTTGTTGGGGGAGAAGCGGCTGGTGCTTACAGAGCAGAGATGCTGCTCAAGAGCGTCTATCGTACCCTGCTGCTGCTGACACCAGACGTGCTTCTGGTCTTGGATCACATCCACTTAGACCCTGCAAGCGGGCTCAAAACTGTTAGTGCATTTTTTAATATGCGCGAAGGGGCGTTGACACTCGAAAACAATTTGGAATACTTGTACCAAGAAGTCCTGTTGGAGCGCAGCAACAAAGAGGTTTGTCGCATCATGTGGAGTGGTGCAGACAATACACAGACCTGTTCTAATGCCTCATTGATGGGGTATGAGTATCCCTGCGAATTTAATACCAGGAAAACACAATTGTTAAATATCTCTGTTGGTCTGACCTTGCCGATCACCAGAGTGGCATATTTGTTCTATTGTGGTTCAGTGGATGTCACTATGCCAGTGTTCCAGCACATAGAAGACATAGGTGTCTCATTACATGTTCATGTCGATGGTGTGAAGTACAGTGTTTCCATAGCAACAGCACACACCAGTCCCAAGTCTCGGGTGCAGTGGCTAGGACACCCAGGATTTGCCACCTTGACTTTGGCTAATGTAAAACCTGTCAAGTTTGGTATTAAAGTGCCAGAGCATGATCAGGATAGTACTTCTGCTGATGCCATCCCACATGCTTTTGTTGCTTCAATGCCTGGTGCAGGTGGAGACATCGTTATAAAGATGATAAATAAAAGTTCTGATTTTGTCACCCTGCGGTACCCTTCAAAGGACCTTGTATGGCCCAGTAGGCAGCTGGTGAACGTGAAGATGTTTGATGACCCCTGTGTTTGGTTTGGCCAGCACCACCCTAACTTGACTTCATGGTTTCAGGAGTTTTACTCTGCTCCACATCAGACTTTAAGGAGATATGCCAAAGGCAGTGTGTTGCAGGCATTGGCTTCCAGGCCACAAGCTGAGGTCATGCTGTATTGCATTGATGGACGAATGAACTCAAAATTGGCCATACTGTCCCAGTTGCAGCAGAATATTAAAGTGATTTATGTAGTGCGTGACCCAAGATCATGGGTTGCTTCTGCCATAAAACACGGCATTTATGACAAACTCCTCAGAATTGTACAAGACTCTGTTGCCACCATTAGTTGCCCAGCAAATACATTGCCACTCTGGTACAGGAAACTGAAAGACGAGGCAACAAGGGACAAGGGTAGCAATCCTGTAGTATTTCTTGCACACTACTGGGCAGCCAATGTGGAGCTGGTGCAAGAACTGGAAGGACTGTTTGGCAAACATCGGTGGCTGACTTTGCACATTGAGGACCTTATCAGTGCACCTGATGCTACGGCTTCAGTGCTATTTGGCCAGTTCTTGAACATGCCATTCCCCCTTTCTGCATATCACCATTTAATGCAACTTACACAAAGTCAGCTTTACAAAGTAATGCTGGATGAAATTGTAGTGGACAATAAACAGGAGTCATGGAGAGGCGTTCTTGATGCAGATGCATTGAAGATAGTCGAAGATGTAACAGGAACGTTACTGGGACCACTAGGGTATAGTACACTTTAGGCAATCTATATCACATGGGTACCTACATGTGTAGTTTCCATTTGATGATTATTTTCCCCCCCCATAATTATGTCAAATTTAAATATTTTTAACATAACTACTTCCTGGGACAAAGTATCTGACAATAGAAGTCAATGACACCCCTTTTTCCTTGGTAGGTTTCTCTTCCTCAGCGAGGAAAGGGTTAATGTTTTGGCGCTTCACAGCAAGTGACAAGGAGTATGCTGTTGCTTGTCCTCTGGTTCCATGTTGAATTGTCAGGTGTGGAAGTTGACAGACTACAAGACATTGGCAAAAATAAACTAAATAAAAAATACGAGAGTTGAAGTCTAACACTTGCACTCACTCAGGGAATATGTCGTCTCCCTTTCCGGATGACAGCAACTTCTGTGGGTTTCACCAAGCCTCACAAGACTGTGTGGGCTGTATCATAGATGAATTTGGTGGCACCCAATAAATCAATCTGCATACCAGTGAATTTTAGGCAGAGCAATGACAGCATTGCGTAACACTTCTTGAGGCTCAGGGGAGGGCTGTGGCAATGGAGTTGGAGGCTTCTGCCTGCAAACCACCAGCATCAAAACAAAAATAAAGTAAAGGTAACCCACTGACCTGGCAAGCTCATTCTCATGCTCTGTGGCTATCAGATAATTTATAACTTCAATCGCCTGCTTCTCTGTGCTATCAGGTACACCCTGTCAGGAAAAACTCACTAAAGCAGGATGTGTGTATTGTAACTCACTTTGGTTTGGCTTGGAGTGACTGTAAATTGCAACAAACACAAATAATTCCTTTGCTGTTAATTGTAATGAGCACTTACTTTTCTTTGTTCCACGGAACTTTGAACTGTGAAACACTTAGCATAATTATTTATTACAGCTGTTCTATTACTCACTTGTTGGGCTGGTTACTGCTTGGCTGTTTAAGTTGCTTTGCAGAGGTTAATTGTTCTGTCCACTCGTGGAACCATTTTTTGCACATGGACAGCAGCTCAGTCTTAGCCTATCACCCAACAGGCTCTCCCATCACATGTACACTAGTAGCCAAGTACTGCATACTCACCTGTGATGTTGCTGAGAGGTTCTGCTCAATGACCGTTGGAAAGTACACAAAGGGATCATTCAAGCCTTTTCGTAGAAGGTAGTTTGTGATTAGCTGTTGTAGAACTGAGTCCCCATGTGCATAATAGAACAGTAACAGCTCGGCCAGGGTGGTGTCAAGCATGTTGGTTCCAAAGATTAGTTTCAGTGCCTGAGTCACAAATTGCCTTTCCCCTAGGCCATCATAACAGATGGGTGGTGGGCCCAAAAGTTGTGAAATGATGGAACGATAGATGGTGTCTCCATCCGGGGGATCCTTTTCCATAAATAATTTTGATAATGCCTGGAGTTTTGGGTAGCACAAAGTAAGAGAGTGCCCAATAGCAATAGCCAAATGACATCAGCCAACATGAAGTCACTGGGATTTTGCACCACATGATGCTGCATGAGGAATTTAGTACTGCTTGACAGTGAGGATAGGGCAACACATTTCATGCACCTGCAATCCAAACTGTCATACATTACAAAATTCCACTTTTTGGCACAAAGAATAATGCTCTAATAAAAGAAATGCACAAGGCAGCAAATTAAAATTTTAGAAACGTTTTATTAAGAACAAATGTTTCACTATGATGCAAATAACCGATGATGCAATCATCCTTACTCTTGAACACCCTAATGAGATACATCTAGATGACTCACAATGCAAATATCAGCCTTCAATGCAGGGTCAGTAGTCTTGGTGAAACATGATAGCAGGGTACTTGAAAATACCCTGACAGTCATGAAGGGAAGAGATGCCTGGACATGGACACATACATGTATCAAAGAGGGTTGCCTGTCAGAAGAAAACTAACCTTTGACTCGCTTGTCGGAAACAGCTTCTCAAACCATGGCTTTCCAACAAATTGTGCAATAAAATTTGGAAGTGGGGGTGGAGGAGGAGGCGGAGTTGGTAGGCGTGGTGGGCTAGGAGGGGGTGTAGGGGTACGAGGAGGACTGCAGTGTGAAAAGGTTAAAGGTTAAAAGGTTGTAGAGTTCTAGAAGAAGGTTTTAGCAGCACTAACGTTGGTGTCTTTGCCTTCCTTGGAGCTACAAGCTTCTCTATCTTCTTCAGAGGAACTATGACTCGCTGTGAAAAGATGCACATAGGTGCAAAGTTAGCACTCCAGCATACAGTGTTGTGTGTCTACAGCTTTCCCCAAATTAGTGAGTGCTTGCCCACTGTATTAGTTATTAGTCTTGCCAAATCACCGATGAGCATACACATACTTGTGTCAGTGTGCACAGAGGGCATTAAACAATGATAGACAATAGCAAGACATATGTATAATTTACAAGTTAACAAGGCAAAATTAAATAAACTGCAAAAAAGATAAATCAGTTATGCACATTATGTTCATCCTATTCTCCAACCATATGTATTATTTATTGTATACCTGGTTCAATTTCAGACATTTTTGCTATTCAAAATTTGAAAAACAAATCAAGATGAAAACAACCACCCCAATCTTGAATGAAAACGACATGTGTTTCTACTGTATTACACATTTGAATATGCTAATTAAAAAAATGTAGGTCATGAGTTCCCTGGGTAACAATGTACTTTGGAGGGGGGGGGGGGGGGGGCTCATGAATACATTCATTATTACATCACCCTCCTGTAACTTGATTGTACTGTACATGTATATGTTTGCGTAAAGATTTCTCACAGTTGGAGCTGGGGGTGGAGGAGTTGGGGGCGGTGATGGTGACAAAGACTTTGGACTGCCATATTCTGCAGTCAATGCAGCCTGTAGCTTATCTCTGAGACCGGTGGAAACCTCCGGAACAGCCTCTTCTTCAACTTTCTGCTTTCAATTTACCATAATTAATAATAATAATAATAACATATCTAGCTGCACCTGAGTGTTTTCCACAATTTCATTGAGCTGCTTAGGAGACAATAGGACAGGCTTCCATTGCTGTGCCAGCATTTGGTCTGCTTCACTTTTCCGCAGCTGTTGGAGGAGAATTGAATTGGGTATGTACCCATCGGGAGCAATTGGGTAGGGTGGACTGAAAGTCGCAAGTGGCGGGAAGAACTGCAGCGGTGGACCTTCGTGATAAGGTGTAGCTGAGGTGCAATGTATGCATGCACATGCAGGTTACCCAGGGTCACGTGTCACAATAACACTTCACAAGCTTACATCGATTGGAACTCTGCTGTGCAATATTGTATGTATCAGGGTCAAAGTCGTCCACTTCAGAGGGGATGGCTACTTTTGGCTTGGTCAGCTCAGGATGCAAGATCTGCAGAAGTTCCTTCCAAGCCCTTTCCTTGTCCCTTGCTGTGGGTGCCGCTGTGCTTTTCTGCACATAATTAAAGCAACAACACATGGTGATCAGGTAAGCACATATTCCTTCACGATTCAAATGTACGCTCACTCGCCACAAATACGTACTGCTGCTACCTTTTTGCTGGTAATAGACCCACTCCTGATCTTCTTCAATTCTTCGTTCCTTGCATTGATAAGCAAGATGGCCTGTTGTGCACACAAAGGTGAGGACAGGGAATGGAAGTACACACTTCATTTACTGCTGCCCTCTCCTTTTCTGCCTTGAGTGACTCCTCCAGTTCCCTTCTAAAGAGTATCGCACTCTCATCCCTATAAGTGCTGGGTGTACATACCCAGTAACAGCACACCAAAACACCATACTGTTGGATATTGGTTTCAGCAATCTGCAATCTTTGATAGTCCTCTGGTTTCAGTGTCAAGATATCAATTGAAAACCCTTTCCTGCTTTGACCAACAGGCTCAGCAATGTTGAGTGACAAAAACTGCTTCTGTAAATCATCAGTAAAGTCTATATAGTACAGAAGGCATTAAAAAATTTTTTTCAAGATTTACAAAAACAATGTCTTACATGTCGTGCTGTTGATAATGTGAAGATGGTGGTGCAATTCCACCATGATATCTCCCTGAAAGCTGCAGAATGCCAGCCCATGGGGCACACTGTCCAACTGCAGCACCCTTGGGAAATGCTACCAGTAAAGAGACCCATTGCTGCCTCCCCTTGATAGCATATTACCGTATCAGATGGTTGTCTTCTGTCCATATCCTCACAGTACGATCACAGGAACAGGAAGCAATGATGTTCAGCTTTGAGAAAGCATCAAGGCCAGTAATGGTGTCTGTGTGGCTACAGGCAGGATGTCCAGTGAAGCAGCCTGAGATAAGCAGGTGACAAGATAGATGAGGTCATGGCCACATGATTCCCACACAAAGGTACAATATGCCCACACTCACTGTTCTGAGCCAGACTGTACACATCAATGGTGTACATAGCCAAGTCAGCATCATTGCAAGCAAAGACCAGCCTTTCGGCCAGGGTAATCATCAGGGAAGGGCTTGAAGTGATGCAGAAGGAACACTGCAATGACAGCAACTCCTGAACATGTGGATAGATCCTCCACACTTGGATAAGGTTGCCTATCAAAGAGATTCATAGGGGGGCGGTCAAGTCTACATGTACCTGTACCAGTAATATTTCTATCCTAACCATTGCCAGCAGATATGACCTGCTGCTTCTTTGAGTTACAGATCACCATGGTGATGTTGTCTTCCTGCCCCTGTAGTGGACCAGATCGTCCCATACATATGCTTAAAAAACTGAACATGCAGACCTTAACAGAGAATCTTATGTCCACTGTTTTCAAGTCTAGTACCACAAGGTGGCCTGTATCTGTTCCTGCCAGAAGAAATGTCATACCCTTGTCTGGTTCTTCAGTTTTGAATCTGGAGTGGCTAATCTGCCTAGCTTCCAAAATCACTTTCAACCACTTGTCATTTGCTATGGCTTCTTCTTTGTCCTCCTACAAGGTCACATGATCCATGGTTGCCATGGTTACCACATACACACACACACACACACACACACACACACAGAGCATTACCTCATCCATAACTGCTTCATACACACAAAGACAGGTAAGCTTTCCTGTACACAAGAGCAGTTACAGTTCAGTAACAGCCTCAAAGCCACACCCATTACATCAAGATGCATACCTGACCCAACAGAAGGTGAACAAGTGATTTTCAGGGTGGATGGGTTTGTTGTGGTATCATACACACGTACTGCTCCAGCTGTGTCCAACACATGAAGCATTTCTTGAAACCAAAGGGAAAATTCTCAACGGACTGTGTGATGGCAAACACGTGATCATCATTACCACTCTGTGCAAAGTATCCAAGTGACAGTATGCGACTTGCCACTGGTAACAAGGCAGTGGTTATAATATGGCCTCCTGTAGGGGACACTATACGCACCGCAGAGTCTGTGCAGCTGGCAATTACTTGTAAAGGGAGCTAAACACACACACACACACACACACACACACACACACACACACACACACACACACACACACACATACACACACATGCACATGCACACACACACACAACACATACACACACAGATGGAATTAATCACATTAATATTGTACTTGAAAGTGTAACATTACCATTGGATTTTTAGTAGCCTTGAGAGAAGAAATTTCTTTTCTGTGTCACGTGTACCACAAAATACAAAATGGAATATTATATACATTTCAACATATTCTAAAAATTGCATACTTTTAAAAAATACAACGTGCACCTGGTGACATAATCAATACCCACATGGATAAAGCGCATATCTTCATTGCCTGACACATGCAGATGCAACATACACTCATTCACGCACACGTAGGCACATACCCTATCACAGCAGCCTGTCTGTATAACTGGTGAACCTTCCTCCCAATAAGCTGGTTTTTTGTGTAGCAGAGCACAGTGTATGTTCCACGCTTAGAAATGAGACCCTCGACTGGGGAATCATGCTCCAGACTGCAATACAGTGTTACTAACACCTCTTCAATACACACACACACACATGCACACACACACATGCACACACACACATGCACCACACACACATGCACACACATAATGGTAGCTTCAAACACCCACAACACAACCTCATGTCATAAAACAAAATAACCACACATACAGCTTACATGTCAACTTGATCGTGGGTAAGAAGGTTCCATACCCTCACAGTGCTGTCGCGGGACGCACTTATTATTGTTGGTCCATAGGGATATAGAGCAATGGCTGTTATCTGTGAGTGGTGACCAACAAACGTGCAGCACAGCTGCCACGTGGAGCTCCAAACTTTCACTGGAAAAAAAAAAGATAAAGAAATTGCATGAAGGGCATAGGTGTTAAGACCAAATTATTAATTTATGTACCAGTGCCGTCTTTTGCGCCAGTTACCATATAATTCAAAGAAGGAAAGAATAGCAGTGCTGTTATGGGCTGCGAGTGCATGTCGGTTGATTCCGTTAATAGTTTGCCCGACTCCAGCGAGAACACCTACACATTATTGTGCAGCGTTGAGGTGGGGTGATGAAGAGGTTGCATGTCACATGTGTACCTTGACCCCATTCTGAACAGATGCAAAGAGGCGCTGGTCTTGAGAAGGTGACTCCTCCAAGCACAGGTGAGTGACTTCGTCGTCCAAATGAAGACCACCCTTGGGTGGGGAATGAGGTGATGCTGACATGATAGCAAGCAATACATTACTTACAGTAACGGTTCTGTGAGGAACAATTATCCTTGCCCGCTGACGAAACCTCCAAATCTAACGGTTGGACCATGCTGATGCTGAGCATGTGTGCACAATCAGTGTATGCTTACTGTGATGTTACCCTTCCCTGATGTGATTATCTCTCCTGACTTCTTATTGCACAGAGCGCTGTATGTACATCAGAACCAATACGTGCATTTTAATGTACAGCATGTAATTACGCTTATCATTACAAACCTTAGAATGTCCACACTACAATCAGTTTCGTAGAAACATTGAAAATTCTGATCAAGAAGCTGAAGAACAAAAAATGAGGTTAGGATTAAAATTAAAATAAATAATAATAATAATGTGATTAGGTTGAATCATATTTACCTTTAAGCAATGCCTGCACACTCCGACATACAATTTGTGATTAGTACTTAGTAGCTTTTCAAATGCAGAGTTCGAGGTGAAATCTTGCAGTACATTAGTCCTATAGTACAGGCGACACCCATTTGAATGATGTACTGTGGGACTTTGAGTTTCGGTAGTACCGGTAGTACAAATCACACTAAGAATGTTTTCCGATAGACAACACTCGTAGTCTGGCAAAATACCATGCTTCATATATGTAAATGGCTTTCCCTCAAACTCGCCATAGGCACAAGCTTCAGCAAGACTTGGCGATTTTGTATCGTCCATCACATTTTGCTTGTGTGCAATTAGTATTTGTTCCTATGGAAACAAGCAGGTCACGCGACATGTCAGGCCAAATAAATTTCTAATTAAAGAACCATCCAGGTAGTTTCCCATGCATAGATAATGCACTTGTAGTGGAAACTCTCCTGGCCTGTAGTATTTGGAGCATTAACCAGATGATCCAGGAAGACAGTAAAATGTCGAAAAATTCGGGATCTGGAACGTGGTTTGTTTGCGATCCTTGCGGCATCACATGTGCTGTCATAACGTACATACTCGTCTTATATGGAGAGTTCGTCGTGTTGTTTATATTGGCTCCACCTTTTCTAACAACTGGGACGTTGATAAATGTCGTCATCTTTACCCTGCTGGGCTTCTTGGCTGTCGTTTCTCACGTCAAGGCAATGTGCACAGATCCAGTACGTAGATCGTCCATGACTTGGTGTGCAGCATATAGATAATGACACAAACTTTGTTTTTTAGGGCGTGGTTCCTCACGAAAGTGCCAGCGAAGAGGACGTCTTACAACGGCGACAGAAAGGGGAAGACATTAAGTATTGCAAGAAATGTCGCAGCATAAAACCTGACAGAGCTCATCACTGCAGGTTGGTTGGCACACAATCACAAATAATTTAATGTTCACATTTCTCTGTCTTTTAACAGCACATGTGAACATTGCATTCATAAAATGGACCATCACTGTCCATGGTGCGGTCTTGAGAGGGGGGGGGGGGGGGAGAGGGAATATGTGTGTGTGAAGAACAATCTATCAACTACCTTTTAGGATCAACAATTGTGTTGGAGAAAAGAACCAGAAGTTTTTTGTGCTTTTTACTGTGAGTTTGATTTAATGATGCAAAATGAGTCCCTTTTCTTATTGCTTTTTTTTTTTTTTTTTGGCAGTTCTACATAATGCTTTTGTCTGTATATGGGTTATTGATGGTGGCATGGTTCTTCTTCAATTGTGTGGTGCAAAACTTTGAAGGTAATGTAAACTGTTTGTGGCTGCATGTAAGGTGGTGATGTTGGTTGGTATTAATGCCTGTCTGAGGCAGGTTTTATTTATTGTTGAGCTATTGTGACTGAATTCTTATCTCTGTTTGATATTTTATATTGTCAGTCATTGGAAGGGGAAGGGATTCAGGGATTCTTTATTAAGTAGGCTGGTCGAATGCAGTTGCCTGGCTCCTGTTGGCTCTGAGTGTGCAGTCCTTTGTCCTAATCTAACCTGTAATCGATTTTGTGAGTTATGGGATACATTAAATTGAAGCAGTTTTGTTCACAGATGTGCATGTATTCCCTGTCATTGGTTTCAATGGACGTCATGGTCATTAATCATTCCAAGTAGTAGCATCATTGGTGTAGTTAATGTTAAATCAACCTTGCTAGGCGAAGATCTCAATCTATATGCCTGGAAAAATCTGGCCCAAGCATACCCATGTTTTGGCACTACCATCTCAAACTTCTTCCTAACTTTATATACTGCTAGCAGCCCCCAACAAGTTGCCAAATTCAAATAGTCACCCTTTAATTTTGTATCATTGGGACGATATGACCTCTCAAAGTGGTGACCTTTTGCATGTTATTGTACTGTGCTTCCTTTCTTGTACAAATTATAGTTGTTGCATCCATGTGAACTATTTTAGTATCATTTGAAAGCTCTCTTATAGGGTTAAAAGAATAGCAGAAAAGTTAATACCAGTTATTAACTAGCTGAGTTTCCCACCCCATGCACTTGTATTTGTTTGGTTCCTGCAAATCCCACCAAAATTGCACCACATCAACTTCATTGCATAGGAAATTGGTATGGAACAATTTAGAGTGGGCATGAAGAAATGGGAGCATTGCACCCTCAAACGAAAACCATGAAGCCATACTATATCAACAGTTTATACAGCATGGCTACAGGTTATGATCCTAAAAAAGACCATTCCTTCCCCATTTTGAGAGGTCATATTGTCCCAACAATGCAAAATTAAAGGGTGGCTATTTGAGGTTGGCAACACGTTAGGAGCTGCTAACAGTATATAAAGTTAGGTAGTGCCGAAACGTGGGTATGCTTGGGCCAGATTGTCCCGCCTACATGTAGGTGCTACAAAGTCTGTACATGTACAGGTTAAAATAGGATACATTACATGTACATGTACATTATTTAGGGCTTAATTTTGTTATCACAGACTGTACGCTACTAATAAGCTGTATGAGCCTCGTTTAAAGCAGGCAGCACTTGGTCAAGGTTGCACTGTACTTAACCATCAATGCAAACAGCAAAAGTGACCATGGCAGTAGGCACAGAGAACAAGCAGGGTGTACTCCTCTGTTTAGAAATATTTTTATATCTTCGCATCTAGTGTGTAAACTGAGTGGGCATGAGCCTTTCTGCATGGCTAGGATGACTTGCTAAAATTGCCTAGATACACTGTTTAGCAGGAAGGGCATTTAATAAGACCCTGGACCTCCTATTTAAATGGATTGGTTCAAAATTTGTAAGATAGACACCTACTGTTGTACTGCTAACTGCATAGCCAATGGTAAGGGGTCATAACTTAGGTAAGGAGTGTGGATGAGGATGATTTGAATGAGTGAAGGTCGTACATGTATAGGTGAAGGTGGTATGGGTTGAGAGTGATACGTATGTTATGATATAGGTGTTAGGTTGAGGGTGATATGGGTGTTATGGGTTGAGGGTGATATGGGTGTTATGGGTTGAGGGTGATATGGGTGTTACGGGTTGAGGGTGATATGGGTGTTATGGGTTGAGGGTGATATGGGTGTTACGGGTTGAGGGTGATATGGGTGTTAGGTTGAGGGTGATATGGGTGTGACGGTTGAGGGTGATATGGGTGTGACGGTTGAGGGTGATATGGGTGTTAGGTTGAGGGTGACATGGGTGTTACGTGTTGCGGGTGACATGGGTGTTACGTGTTGAGGGTGATATGGGTGTTATGGGTTGAGGGTGATATGGGTGTTAGGTTGAGGGTGATATGGGTGTTACAGGTTGAGGGTGATATGGGTGTTAGGTTGAGGGTGACATGGGTGTTACGGGTTGAGGGTGATATGGGTGTTACGGGTTGAGGGTGACATGGGTGTTATGGGTTGAGGGTGATATGGGTGTTATGGATTGAGGATGATATGGGTGTTATGGATTGAGGGTGATATGGGTGTTACGGGTTGAGGGTGATATGGTGTTATGTGTTGAGGGTGATATGGGTGGTATGGATGAGGTGGTACTGGTGAAGGTGGTATGGGTGAAGGTTTATGGTGAGGGTGGTATAGTGAGAGTGGCATGGATGAGGTGAAGGTGGTATGGATGAAGTAAGTATGTTGTGGGCATGGCTTACTAATAGAATAAAGATAAATTCTATTAACAGTGGGCCATTGAGAGAGTTCACATTTCAGGGGTGTCATTTAAAATGATTTCATTTGGGGAATCCAACAGTGTCAGTTGATGTCCACATCTCAGGGGTGTCTGTATAGGGAGTTGTGCATTTTTAAAACAGCACTTTCTCAGAGTGTTTTGTATATAAGCGTATGTCAGTATAAAATAAAGGAAGCAGGTTATTTTAATCAATAAGCTCTATATTTAGCAGTCACAAATTATGCTAAATATGCTGACACAATATTTTACATTTAGCTTACTTCTTAGTTTTTGATGAGGTTGGGTTAGTTTTCCTACAACACAGTATTTGGCCAAGAAGTATTGTACGAAGGGCGTGTATGCAAGGAATGGAGGAGAGGGTAGCTTGAAGAAAAAAAATCTGCTGGGTCTTGATACATTTGAAGGATTAAAAGGCACCAAGTTAAGAGCTGGGTGTGACTTAAATCAGCTGTGGTGCATTGCTGGAGGAAAGGGTATGAACAGTACAAGAATCTATTGTCCAACGGATATTTGTGAGCATGAGGATTTGAATTGCAACTAATCTGCATGATGCCTATTGTACTTCTACATCCTTACTAGCTCGTGAAATGTCTGGAAAAAAATTCAGTTGCACCCAAATATATATATAATTGTTACGTGAAATCAGCTGCAAAACGGCAGAGTATGAGGTGTTGCATTCGAAACCTAATCAATTCTTTTGTTCAGTATGTGACGTTAATTGCATTTAAAAGCCATCTGCAGCCATGCATTAAAGTGATATTCAATTGAGCTGTAAGGGCTTGTTTTTAATATATATATATTTCTTTAGAACTTGGACTTTATAATACTAACTGAATACAAGTGTAACTACTCATTTCATTTGAGCGGGGGTTCTGAATTGATAGCTTTGCATACAGAACCAATTGTGGAATAGCCTGTTGGGAAGAAACTTTGTATTGAATGTGCAGAATAACAGCATGAAAAGTTTTCTTCATAACAACAATTAGTCAGCAATTACATTTATTCCCAGTGTTGGGGCTTTAATGTACGAGTTGTTTTAAAAAATGAATCTCTCCACTCCTGCGTACTTTGCGATACCTTAATTACTCATTTCCATTATGGCAATGTAGTTGGTGAAGAAGTATAGGTTTGGTAAATCACCATAATATAGTTAATATTTGTACGGTGTTGCTAATGATTGTATCAATACGTGTTGAAAAAGACTCATCTACTTTCATATATAGGCTGTGACTCCCTCTTGCCTGGACCATTGGTGTTCATTCTGACCATCTTTGGAGTATTTGAAGGATTGCTATTTTCGTTATTTACGTGCATCATGTTCTGCACTCAGATTCACTCCATTGCAACAGACGAGACAGTAAGTAAAACATTGGTGTTCTACTACTGCATGTTTATCTGTTTGTGTTTAAGGGTATAGAGTCACTGAAGAAAGAGACACGACAGAAGAAGAGTTGGTACGTTTTCTCTGTGTGTGTGTGTGTGTGTGTGTTTACATCCATCATTAAACATTCGTATAGGTGTGAAAGTTTCACTGATGTCTTCGGTTCTCCACCAAGTCTGAAGTGGCTATCACCTTTTACTCCTCCATCTACCTCAGTGAAGAAGTGTCAAGTGCCTGCTGTATGTACTACTGTTTAAGGGCTTTGCCCAGTACATAGTGTGTGCTTTTAACTTTTATATTGTGACTGGAATGATTGGTAAGAAAGAAAGAACAAAAACAGACATACAATTTGACACATTGACTATGCTCTGGTTGTTTTATACACCACCGCACTCCTGTCACTGTCACTGTTATCATCTGACTCCTGTTGGCCCTGAGTTAGCAGCTCCACATGATCTTCTCGAGGATGACTAACTTCCTTCTTATGTGCTGTAGAGCAAAATGGGGTCTTTATTGTGGTAGTTATTACATACACCCTATTATTTTAATGCTGAGACTGATCTACTTGAATTCCACTTGCAAGCCATAATAAATACCTACCAGCCAATTATAAAAACTTACTATATGAATCCCAGGCCTTCATTGTAGTATGAGTAGTAATGCCTGCCACGCAGATAACCATTCCCGTTATGTTCACAGTACTTAATGGGTCCTCCTCCCACCACATGGTTGATAGAGTCAGAATGATAATCTCCTGTACAAGGGGGGGGAAAGCAAGGTAGCAAAGTTTGCAATGTGTGTATGCAGCATGCTCCAAGGAGCATAACATTGAGATTGTAATTGCACCTATGGTACATCAGTAGTGATTGCACAATATAAATAGCATAACATATACCTTAACAATCCCAGCAATGGACAGTGTCAACCCTGAAGTATGGTAGACCAGCAGAAATTCAGAAACATTCAAAAAGAATGCCAGGACAGCAGATCCGAGTATTATAACTGTTGTAACAGAAAATATATTCAGACTAGATGCACGAAAGACCAGCTCAGAAGTCCCAATGTGAACTCCTGCAAAAGACCAGATTTACAATAATAGCTGTAGCACCTAGCGGTGCTAAATCAAAAATAGTGTTGACCTCCTAAATATGTTTTCATTAACCACTACCATAACAACACCCCTAAATCGAACTGCTATCACAGTCTCTTGAGTTACATGTACCATCAATAGTGAGAGCCAGAGGAAGCAGAGTTAGTGCCATAGCGGGAAGCAGATGGTACAACATGTCTATAGGATTTGACAACTCTAAATGTGAAGAAACCAGATGCCACAATAAAAACCCTCCATTGCACTTGTAAATTGCAATTTTTACTTAAGTCTTCTCTCTGTAATGTCAATTGTGCAGTGGTCCACCTCAAGCCAGATATTACGGATGCTACCATCACCTACATGTACATGTATACAACAAACATAAAAACAGACATTTCAATGTAATGAACACTTCATATAATCCCCAAAAACACAAATTGGTTCAAAAACTGCTTAGCTCTAGAATTGAACCATAAAACAAATAGCGACTCCTTAACAAGCGTGTGCTTGGTAGCTGGTTTACTTACCAACACAAATCCTTCCACAGCAAACTTGGTTGAATGGTAGGTGAACATGAATAGTCCCACCACTATGAACAGTACCACCATGACCATCACCACCCTCTAGCATTGAGGTGTGCATTATTTGGGGGTAAAGTAAAGTAACACCACATAACACAAGACAGCTGCACACACTGCATATAACCAGATATTCCTGTTCGGCTTACAGGTTTTTCCAGTCTCAGCAGAACAGAAAAGAGGAGAATAAATATCAAAGCGCTAGATTTTGACATGGTGTACCTGAGTGAGATAAGCGAATTACAAACAATAACCATACCACAACACTTTATCTGTAATTGCTCTGGTACCAAGAACATACACATATATGGTTATGAGACACTGATCCATCATTAGAGCCTACTATGTGCAATGGAAGAATGCCTATAGAGTAATTTGATGCTACATTTGTTTGGGGGGTGCCAAAATGCCAAGAAATAGTCTTAATTGTGTCCACGCCGTAATTAAACAACATACCAATAAAACCAGATTGAGACATAATCAATCTTAAAGTACTATCACATCCACTTCCATCACCTTGATTGTTTTTATAGTGCCAGATATTATCTGATAGTGCTGACACAAAATTGTTTCTTGGCATCCTGGGCAAGAATTTCCTTTGCTAGGAAGGATTGGGGCTACTCATAACAGCTATACAGCAGCTGTCACATTCTGCAGCTAAAATTATGTCATCCATGAAACATATCACGGTATACCAGTAGAAGTTAAAGGCACAAAACACACAGAGCATCAAACCTATCTCAGCACCCCTCAAGTGATAAACTTACAATGAAACAGTAATAAAAATTAAGCTCCAGTTTGAGAGTCCAATGTCTAAAACGCTGAACACAGCTAATATTAGGAGGAGGTAAGCTGTGAAGAGTGCACGTACGCAGAACTGACCTTACCAACAGGAATGATGTGATGAACGTATAGTTTCCAAGGTAACACAGGTCTCAATTCTTTGGACCACAAAAACAACGTTCTCCTACATACCCAAACAACAATAAAATTCGCCAAAATGTGAATCATGGTCATTGAGAGTGGAAAAGGAAATTCCTGTAACAAAAAGTGGACGGTATGAGATTTGATGGCTCGGGCATGCAGTACTTGTACGTGCATGTACTCTCGAGCATATATACGATATACGAGCGCGCTATTTCGGTCCCAGCTCACTCACGGTAAGTGTCCATTTATTGTAAAAGGTCAAGCCCGCGGAAAAGAAATAGTACAACACCACGAGTCCCAAAGTCTTTATGGACGCTAACAAAACCACGACAGCCATTTCAATATTACACATCAACACATTGTACTAATAGAGCATATATATTAGTAGGTTACAAAAAATATCCAACAAAATAAGTTGCTATAGCAACCAACAGTACCGGCATACTACGATGCCTGAAATAAAAATAAAATTTGCGGGCAAGTCCCTTGTACATAAATTTTTTGCAAAAACAAAAAAACTCAAAGGTTGTGATTGCGGAGAATGTACTCCACAATGTCTTCTACATTCTGCACATGAGGATAAAGCTGCATGAATTTCATTATCGTGTTACAATACTCGGGTCCTAATCTTGCCAGGACACGCCCATAAAGATTTGACTGGTGCACAGATTGGTTGTCTCTCTCCACGTACAGTGGATAACAAGACAGGTCTGGAGGAGAGGTATCAGTGGGACTAGTGTAGTAGGTGCGGTTGTAAGGGTCTTGGGGGCAGCCATAATTTGCATACTGCTGAGGGGTTTGAAGGTAATGGATGCCAAGTTCTCTGAAGTGAACAGGGCTCTGCAGCTGACGGTCACGGTTCCTATACTGGGCAGGACTGTAGCCTGGCGAGTGCTGAGGTGGCATCAGTTGGGATTGGAGGGGCACGTGCACTGCTTCGCTTGCCACACCACGCGAGAGCAACTGTCCATTCATGTCCCTGCGCGTGGGCTGGGAGGGCATGTGGCTGCTCCGTAAGTGTTCCGGGGTGTTACCCATAGCTCCAACCTGAACAGGGGTATATACGACAGGATCTTGAACTAGCTTGGATTGGTGCCCAGTGGGTTGGGCAATGGGATATGTGAAGCGTTTGGCTGTAGTCACCAAGGGGACGTCGTGAAGCGGCATTTGGACAGCAGATGAGCACCGATATCCAGAATGCTCGGCAGCCTGCAAGGGTGGCATGGAATGAATGAACTTCCTCTCCAAATTGTTACTGGAGAAGTAATTTGATGTTCCCTGTTCAACTTCGGGCGTGTGCAGGTCCGGCACAATACTGAGCGCAGATAGCTTTTCTTCAATTTCGGAAATGTCCAAATTCCTCGAGGGATGGGCTGGTATTGCTCCGGGTCCCAAATAGTATTCGGATTGTGCCTTGGTGGTGGACAAGAGATCTTCCGTTGAGTTAGCCCTGGAATGACTCGAATGTGAGAGCTTCTGTTCTGTTAAAGGTGTGGAAGTACCATTGGAGCCAACTTTACTGGAGCTATTGGTCTCCTCCCTCTCTGGGTGGTAGAAGCGACACTTCTTACCAAAGGTGCACTTATCAGCATAAGGACATATCTTCCCCGACTGCTTGTGTGCGGCCTGTCCCTTCGGTGGAGGTGGACTTGTATCAAACTTCAATAACTGCTCAAGAGTTGGCCCATTCCTTCCATAAGGATCATCGGGAACCATAAATAAGTCCTTGACAAAAGCAAACATCAGCACCCTCTTTTCAATTGTTTCCCGCCAAGCGTCACTCTCATTAAGCAAGTCACGATAGTTGTCATTTGAGACAATCACTCCCCTGTTGGTAGTAGCAAGTTTTACAATAAATCTGTCATCATAGCAGACAATCCTTTTTTCCCCAATGCGTTTAGAAGGAGTGAACACAAGTTGTCCTGCCTTTTCCAACTGCAACAAAATATCCTGATCAGTTATTGGCGAATCTGGTTTTGAGGCTTCCTTTCTCCATGATGGAACAAAAACAGTTATTTCTTGATGTCCTCTATCTCTGAAGTACTGGACTGCCAGCAGTATGCCTTGACAAGAGAAAAAATTTCCATTCCCATGTCTGTAAATAGAATAACAAAATAGATAATAGTAATGAATTCAATTGCACTAGTTCTTCTAAAGGGGAATACCTGACTATGCATACTGAAAGTGTTTGGAAGCCCACCACTTAATCAATTTATCTTGTCTCATTCCCACAAGCACTAACCACCTCAGTCCAAATTCCAACTCCTTGTGTACACTTACTTGATAAGCACAAGAACACATACCTAACACACACACACACACACACACACACACACACACACACACACACACACACACACACATGCATACCTCAGTGCAAATTCCAACACCTTAAGGATTTCACTTACTATCTACATGAATGCTATGCATGCAAACACTACACACACACACACACACACACACACACACACACACACACACACACTATGCATAAACTCCAACACCTTAAGGATTTCACATGAATGCTATGCATGCAAATACCACACACACAACACACACACACAAACAACACACACACACATGCACACATACACTCACATGCACACGCATGCACACAGACATGCACACATACACACATGCATACACACACATGCACACACACATGCACACACACACACATACACACACATACACACACATACACACACACACACACACACACACAACTGGCACAATTTATTAGTACTCACTTCATTGCCACATTGCTGCCATCTACGACAATTGGTCTCAAACAAGATGTATCTCCTGGTGGTGGTGTTGGCGGTGGTGGTTCGCCCCCAAACCGTATGGACGAAAATGACCTTGACTTGGGTGTAGGAGATGCTCTGGCAGAGAGATGTACAAGTTTCGCCAATATCTCGTCTTCCGTCGCGTCGGGTTTGGCCAGTAACACTGCCTCCGCCTGGTCCCAGCGGTATCCGGCCTTTACGGCAAACTCGCACTTCCTCTTGTGTGCTACGTCTTGTGCTAAGTAGTGAGTTGGGGGCGTCATTCTCGTGTTGTCGACAGTTCTTATGCCATCATTCATTGTCTCGATACAAGACTACCTATGCAGTTCTAAAACTTTCAGCCACACTCATACTTATGTTAGAATGAAGAAACTATCTTCTCCGACACAAGATGTTATATTCGCGCTAAACGGTGATGAGAAACTCCAGATAGTTTAACACGTACGCGCCTACGGCCCATTGCTTACAGCGAAGGGGCAAATGTTTACATGTCTCACTACAATTAACAAGCCACACATTATGACACATACCTTGCCAGGGGTAGCTGCCTGCGTCTGGTCTGGCCTGGGTCCGGGTGCAGCGTAGTATAAATATGATTTTAATTTCCCGGAAGCCACCAATTTTGGGGCTCGAAGTCAGTGATGTCACCCTGACGTAACATATCAAATCAAAGCTATATGCTATGTACAGTCGGGTATGGCACATCAGTTATATCAGTGTATTGCAGGCCTTACGATCAAGGTTCCCAGTCTACAGTATTTATCACAAAGAGAGTAAAAAAATGAAAAATCTCAGTTTTTTAGCCATAAGGCCCTGCAACCCAACATGATATGAAAAAACTAATTACATATTTCGATTCAACATGCATTTTTGTATCATGCTGTAAATTACTGATGTATCAAGTGATATGTTTACACTTCTGGACTACTGCAAGGAGCATAAGGTTAAAATGACATTTTTGTTTTATAACGCATCAACGCAATTGAATTAAGATTTCAAATTTATAATGCCATTACACCGTTATAGTCTGCATGTCCACGAGCAGTTTGAGCTTTGTGCGCCAAGTAGCTCATGGACATGCAGACTATGACAATGTAATGGTGTTCTAAATTTGAAACCTTACCTCCATTGCGTTCATGAGCTACACAACAAAAATGTCATTTTAACCTTACGTTGCCCGGAAACGTAAACATATCACGTGACACACCAAAAATTCAGAACATGATACAAAAATGCATGCTGAATCCATAAGATCATGTTTGGTTGCAGAGTTATCACTAAAATACTGACAATTTTCACTTTTTACTCTCTTTGTGATAAGCACTGTAAGAATGACCTGCTAGAATACGGTGAACTGCTTGTGCTTTATAAATACAATTTTTAGATTAGATCTTTAACTGGTCTCATTTCTGGATTGTTATCGATTGTATAGAGCTTTTCAGCGCGTGACTTAATGACATTCATAAAATGTTCTCTGCCCTCTTGGTGCACAAGTTACTACATGTATAGTTTTCATGTGATATTTGAAGTCACATGAAAGAGCTCACATTTCATGTACGGTAGTTATTAACATCTGACGTTAAAATCTGACACTAGATACTTTGTATGGGTTCATTAGGTTGTAAAAGCACCAAGTCACTAAAATGATCAGCTGGAATGAGGAAGACTTATCTGTGTAATCAGTGAAAGAAGTATAAAAAGCCTGTCTGATGATGAAATCTGATTAGAAACCAAAACGATGTAACCAATTGTGTACAACAATGGATTATAGAAATCAATGGGATTTCATCTGAACAAGAAGCTCCAGCAGTCAACCGGCTTCATCTAGATCTCAATGCATTTTGATTACCCAGCCGTAAATTCTAACATTCCATTTATCAGATACGAAAATGTCCCATTATGAATGTGATGCAATTTTATCAGGACCCACGGTAGTGGGTCCTATGTAGGATTGGCTTCGTGGGCGTGGTTTTCGATCGAGCGTTTTAAAACGGTAACGAAGCGTTGCCTTTACTCGCCAGCTCGCATATAATCCATCACAAACATGACAGATATGCACATATAACGTGAACTTCGCTAAACAGTGCCGTTTACGTGGTGTGACAAGTCGGTACCAAAATTTAATTTTTGTTCTCCTCCTCCTCCTCCTCCTCCTCCTCCTCCTCCTCCTCCTCCTCCTCCTCCTCCTCCTCCTCCTCCGTCTTCATCACGTATAACTCGCGACAGGAACGTCGTACGAAGACGAGATTAGCTTCAAAAAGTTGCATTTGATTTCCAAACGTGCCCTATCATACAAATAAGACATACAGTTGTTAGCTGGTGATGAAATGCCGTGAAATGACCCAAGCAGGTGCAATTCATTATCGGTAGGTTGCCTATGTATCTAGCAGTATCCAATATGACGTCACACACGCGTCTTAATTAACTGTTGCCAAATATCTATGCATGTACGCAGCTGCAGACACGTTTACAAGTCAACAGGCGGTTCTAATTGACCAAGCCAAAGAAAACGGCTCGTTAACAAGGTGAACTCTGAGTTTAAGATATCCGAAGAACAACGGTAGGCCTATTAATAAAATTAAAAGAGGCCTATATACTCAGATTTAATACCCGATACTGATAAGAGGAATCTAAGCGTCCTATGCATTGCAACGAATACACTAAGCCATACATTATATTGACTAAACACTCCTGGCAGAGAAAAAAGAATTAGGGGAACAAGTAAATCAAAAACTTCTCTATCGAGAAAGTGATTGGTGGGATGTAGGATTGGTGGCGCAAAAAGAAAGGAAACAAGGTACAATATGTTAAAGTGAGGTTTGGTAGGATCCTACAACTATAACAGTCCTACATTTGCGAATAGGCTTCTTCATTTGTAAATTCAAGACTGTGAGTTGTAGGATCCTACCAAACCTCACTTTAACATATTGTACCTTGTTTCCTTGCTTTTTGCGCCACCAATCCTACATCCCACCAATCACTTTCTCGATAGAGAAGTTTTTGATTTACTTGTAGACCTGTACATGGCAAATTTTTGCTAAATGTACATGTAGGTATGCGGTATTGCATAAAATTCATTATTGCACAATATCCAGGCATATAATCACATGTTTGCTTGCTTTGCACACAATTGGTGCACATCACTGACCAATTTCTAATTGCAATTTATCTCACTGCTTTAGCTAGTATCATACAATTCAGTTCGTCAATGATCTGTCTGGTTTAAAAGTTTCCCCTACAATTTACATTGTTATTTGTTAGGTGATAATAAATCATCATTCAACTGACTGCATGTCATTTTAAATTGAATTTCTATATATGCGTGTCCAACATGCTTGCGTAGATCATCTGATCCCCTGTCTAATTTTCTATACATTAACTTGTATTCGTGCCCGCATGTGTGTATGCATGTATGTGTGCCTATGTGTGTACACTTACTTGTGTTGTAAACCTTAATTGAAATAACATGTAGTGATATGAGATGAAATGACAAAACAAATGAAAACGTAATGAAACTAAATGAAACTTTACTAGAGGTAAATAAACCCAATTTGATGTCAGTCCTCTAGGGGGATGCTGAAGTATGTATCTGAATGCCTTGTCCATGCAGTTCTCACTGTTTCATTCTTAGTACACAGAATTTGGCTTTCATTAGAAAGGGGCTTGCATGATGGTGACTTCTTCTTTGATCGCATCACGACACATATGTGCACTATGAATGTCAAGGAGGATGTCCATATGTACCCAGTAAAACAGATTGTATCAATGACGTCAAAAGCCTCGGAATCTTTTGCAACTGAAGCTGAGTTACAAATAGAATGGATCAATGATATTGACAAAAGGATGCAAAATAGGATGGGATAGGCCATCAGAGGACATATCTGCTTGATTACAGTCATATGGGTTGTTGAACCAGTCTGACTGTAAACTCTAGATCTGAAAGTCAGTACTATCAGCATGATGGTGACTAGACATGTGACAACCACCAGACAGCACAAAGAGGGTACAAACCACAACACGTACACCTCAATGACTCCAGTACTGCTAGTGGTGCAATTAATATTATTGTCCTCTGAGGTATCCAGCATACCGGAGAACTTCCAGATATGTGACCGTAAGTGTCCGTTATAAGCGGCACGGCCGCCATCAATCCTGGTACGACCACGGAGATCAAAACATAACACGCCTCAAGGTTCTTCAGATTTTTGTTGCATACGGCAAAGGCGAAAATGTGAATGGTCATTACGAGAACGAAAGAAACCTTTGCCAGTGAAGCGAAGCTGGTTATCACAGCAACGGCAGTACATAATGAATGGTAGGGGTCTGGGAAGCCACGATAGGGTATTGAGACCTCCATAATCAGGCCAGCGGCGTATATTAGCGCAGTGAGCACTTGGTACAGTGCAAGACGGTATATTAATTTCTTGTACAGCTTTAGAATCACAGTCAGAAGGATTGAGATAACGCACATCATCAAACCAATTCCAGCGAGTGTGCCTTCCAAGATCCGAGCATATGCGTAAGACTTCTCATTACCGCTACAATTCGAAATACTGTACGATGAAAAGTTAGAAGGATCCATCATAGATACAACAGACGGGGATTGAAAACACCTGTGTCCTCAATCTGAATGCAAATCACTACTCTGGATCTATACCACAGGCCACACCTCTTTGCATCATCAATTGACCGTTGGCAGCGTGCATGTAAAAATAATTCATTTTTAAAAATAATAATAATCATGGGCAAATGCCTTCTCACAGCTGGCATCTCGGCTTGCCACCCTTACTTGCAGGCCCAAGTCGGCTGTTCTTGGAGACATCTATGGCAGGCTCTAGTGAGGGGCCTGAGGGCCAATGCCACTGTCATCCATGTATCTGTTTCAAATAGGATTTTATCCCACTGCTTTAACTAGTATCATATATGCGTATTGTTGGTGCATCTATTATTAATACTATTAATAAAAATATATTTATATTGCTTTGTACCATTTGATATTAATATAATACTGGTTTAATCGCATAATTGTAGTTTAACTTAATCATTGGCTTTAATTAATTTTTCGGTACATGTATATAGCAACTTTTAAATAATTGAGATTTATAAACTGCAGAATAACGTTTATTCGATGCTTTACTAGTAATATTCACTACATCTTAATGAACTAATAACCCGCAGTCTCGCATACATTTTAATACCAAATCAAATGCCCTAATAATAATATATTCAGACCTTAATACCTTAAGTGTTAATAACTCAGTATTGAATTGAGTAACTTGAATATTCATATCGTAATTATTTAATCTTGACTAACGTTGATAATATATTATGAATATATATTGTTATTATTAAAGCATTATTATTCAATTTGCTTTGAAATAGGATGCAAGCCAGGCAGTAATTATTCAATAAGACTTAGTGATGAAATAATATAAATGGAAGTAGGTAACTAGCCCGTCAGACAGTTCACAAATGCAAATAGCTCAGTTCAGTAGCTATACTATGCCTCGCAAGAGGTGCACAGTTTCCTTTCCAGCAATAGCAACAGCCTAAAATGGATTAGAGATAAGGCTTTGAATCTGCCACAACGACTATTCTGGTGTGAAGGCTTGGCCAATCATGAATGGATGTTTTCAATTGTGTGTGTGTGTGTGTGTGTGTGTGTGTGTGTGTGTGTGTGTGTGTGTGTGTGTGTGTGTGTGTGTGTGTGCTACATTTATCCCATACAGTTCCACTTAACATAAAATTGCTAAACGGTAATGTCATTAAATTGCCGCCGCCTCCCCCCCCCCCCCCCCCCCCCACACACACACTCTAGGTGCGCGCGCGGATGTCCATATTGAAGTAATAGATGACGTAAACGATTCAATAATTGGGTGGTAAATATTAAATTTCATTTAAAAGTTTAACCGCGAACCTTTACTCGTTCTTGCAAAAGCTTATACCATAGATAATTTAGATAAATTAAATTTACACCATAGATTATATGTATTCTGATGTAGACAGCAATTGAGTAAGCAATTTCAGGCAGACAGATTTGCTTTAATAATAATGTAGACCTGTAATATTTCATGTATTACTTTTTACTCAATTGCTGTCCACAAATCAATTATCTTGTTACATGTATTATGTATATCCAGGTATTGCCTCCATCTATATGTATATGATTGAATACGGATTATAAATATTAAACCGATGCATGTAACATGCCAAGTTCAAGGGTGCCAGAAGAACTACAGTATAAAAATGCACATCCTAGAACACCACACCACACACTGGATTGGATTCGTTCCCATGGGTGAGCAGGGGACCGAGTCCAATAGACAGCCGCTGGCTTAAGTGCATAATGCATTATGAAGGAACACTACTTTAAGGCCTCTCCTCAAATTCAGAGTGCAACACGACTAACACCATATATATTCTCCTAATGGATTCAAGAGTGTTGGATGGTGGCTAAAATGTAGAAATGGCATTGTGATTCAGGTAAGCCAAGTTAAGCTAGGTACTACCATAGGAGATGTCAATGTCGTCAAACATCGAGGATATCCAAACACATACTGCGTGAGTTAGGAAACGCGGCACCACGAGTTTGGTTGAAAATCTAACAGCCAGAACTATCTCAGTTATATATATATAATTATATAAAGTTACGGGGTACTTCATAAGGGCGTGTAACAATATCGGTAGAATATACGCTACATTAAGTCACATTCATTGTTCAGAGCGTCAGACAAAAATACAAGCAGGATTCTAAGTGTAAAGAAGAGTTAACAACAGTCCTCGAATAAAAAAGGAGCATCGTTAAGCCCATGTTGGTGGCGAAGGTCGTAATTAACCCCGTTGCTTGAGGCATACATATAGACACTTTTCCATTGTGGGCGTATAAACAAATAAACGTCATCGTATAAACAGAAAACGTCATAAAACAGGGGCGTATTAAACATATAAACGTCACGTGCACGCCTAAAACCTAGTTTCGTGCCCAGACCCATGGCATCGCAGCTGTGGATGAATACATTACCGTTTGCAAGCGTGTATTCATCCGCAGCTGCGATGCTATGGGTCTGGGCACGAGACTAGGTTTTAGGCGCACACGTGACGTTTATATGTTTATACGCCAAAAGAGTCTATAGTGCTTTTCGTCACCTGTTTCATGGAAACAGCGGTGCGTAGTAGTTAATAAAATAAACCCCATTCTGAATGCAACCTCTCCCTCCCAACCTTCCGAAGAAGGTTGAGAACGTTCTTCAACCACCAGAGCTTCGGTCCGAGGACACCAGCTCTGGAGCTTTTCACGCTCAGGAAAGGTTACTGCATCTCATCCTCATGGGGGAAAGATCAACTGCTAGAGTTGGATCTTGAGGTGCAGACATGTACTATAGAAATGATCCTAGTAAGTACAGTCTTGATTTTACCACTTTCGCGCAGGGTAATGTACCAGGGTCGTGCCGTTGCGCTTGTGGGTTGCAAATGAACGCTAATTAGCCGTTGCAATAACGTCACCGCAAGTAACGGCTGTACGTACATACGTCAGTACGTGTACATGCATAAGCCCGGAAGATGTTATAACCTACAATAAGTGGTGAACAGTTGAAGTGTAGTCATAATCCATGAAACGTGCTATTAGTCTATAGGGTACCGGTATCCAGACTTTGTAATGTCGCCGTTCATAATACGCAGTCACACTCGATGACATCATGTATTTGTCTAGTGAGCCGAATTCTTTCACAAGCGCTGCCATCAGCACACTGGGTAAATGGCCTATCCTTAACATGATATGGTCACTAATATATCTCCCATGCTGCCCCTCAGAATCAGCACCAGTTATTTTCAGTTATATTCCTGCCTCAATAGAAACAACTGAATAGAGAAGCATCAGCTGGACAAAAGGGGTACGTAATACATACACCACATATACAGGGATCCTACAGACAATTAACCTTCTGATTGTTGCTGCAATAAAAATACTGCATGCATTAATATACATGGAATAACGCACTTACACATATTGGACTCATTTAAATGGACATTTCCAGATATATACATGTACACCTGAGGTAAAATAATGGATGTACATGCCTGGTATCTGAAGTGATTTGCATGCCAATGCTGTAATACACCTGCTCAGTTTTTTTTCACTTACATAACTGTATATAATTACCAATTTCAATAAAATGATCACTCCTTAGGCTATTGATGTTTTTGTACTAGTTAAGTCTGTGTTGAACTTGATGAAACACAAATGGAGCAATATTATTTGAAGTACTCAGCTAGCCTTCCATTTGTTTTTGGCTTTCTCCCACAAACTCTTCAGTGAATTGAACACAGACACATCCAAAAATTTCTCCTGCCATCTTCTCTGGCAATCTTTTGCACAATGTCAACTGGTGAACAGATCTTCATGGTTGATGGAAAATCCACACTTCAATAGCTTTATGCAGAACGCTGCCAAAGCAGTCACTTCAGCTTTGATCAGCACTGAAATTGGTCCCATTCGTCATTCTTCTGGGCTTCTCCCAGCAAGCTTGTCATGTAGTGTTGTTCTTGGGACATCAAATGCCTTGGTTGCAATCTCTCAGTAACCCTTACCAAACAACTGCAGTTGATCAGATCACACATGACACTATGACCAACGGTTTTAAGTTCTGCACATGGTGGGCCTGTGAGTGGCTTGGTGATATTGAAGACACTAATGTCTACATTAATTCTGGTCATCTATAAAGTCACGATTAAATGTGATCAGTAGATAAATCCAGGCACATACATGTCCAGATGAGACAGCTGTAATGAGGCCCGGGGCAACAAAGAGTTTGAGGCCACACCATGCTTCCAGCTTACAGGGGTCCTTGAGGCCCCTATTATACCTTGAGTAAACTTCCCTTGTCACCGGCCCTGCACGTCTAGACATATTATCACTTTGCAGTTGCAACTACACATTGGAGAAGAAAACTACATGCATTTACTACTGGCACTTCTAATGTAGTAAGTTGTCCAGGGTCACACAATCAAATCATTGACCGTTGACCCATCACAAAGAAGGGTTCAGTCATCTGTCACACAAGTTTTAATAAGGCAGCTTTCTGAGCTGCTGCAGACACTGGAGAAAAATGACAAAATGAAGTGTAAAACAAGGAAGTTTTCATTGTCATCATCAGCAAGTACATGTATATGCCCTCAACAGAAAACACTTGAAACAATTGCAAGAAGAGGAAGGAAAGGCAGGCAGATACAGGAAAAGGAAAGGCAGAAACAGGAAAAGGAAAGGTAGAAATAGAAAGAAAAAAAAGTCAGAGGAAAAGGGAAAGCAGAAAGAAGGAACAGAAGGCTACAAGGACAATGGCTTTATGCAAGAAATCCTTCAGTAAGATGAATAAATGGACCTGTGATGTTAAACGTAAAGTACAAAAGATTGGAAGTTGAATCAAGGCTAGGTGATATAAAAATCTACTGACCTGCAGAGTTAAGCTTAATAAGGCTAAGCTTATTTTCACGAATCATCCGTTTTTGGCTCTTCAAAATAGCATTCTGGACACAAGTATTTATCATCTTCATTCAAGTCAAATAGGTTCTGATGAAGTTGGCTGATACAGTTCAGTGATGTGTAAGGTGCTTTGGCACCTTGAGCATTGCACCCACTTTCAACACCATTCTCTTCATCACTGAAGAAGCTCCCATGAAACGCAAGACAAATCCAGTCTCCTCCTTGTTTACATGTAAATACGTATCTAATGAGTGGAACATTTCGGGGGTGACTAACATCTCTTAGTCTCATCCCCAGACCCACATGACATAACTGTAAACAGCATAGTCTACGTATTTGTAAACAGTATAATCTATGTATACAATAAAATAGCATTACATCATGTGGGTCTGGGGACAAGACTAAACACCTCTTGTGATGGCTTTAAAAAATATATAAATTGGATAAAACCTTTTGTTTCAAATGGATCATTACTAGTATGGAGAGCATTGTTGGAGAAACGAAGCAATTGCCGGTAGTATACATTACAGTGAGGACTGAGAGTTTGTGGAATCATACATCAGATACATGTTTGCCTTTTCACCTGCTCCACGGTTTCTCCAGTAGCATCCACAGGTGATTAGCAGGTTTGGCTGGTTTGGTTTGGTGTTCTGCACAGGTTTGGTACCGACGACATTGGTTTGTGATGTCTGCACCTTTGAAGCAGTCACCCCACTGCAGGGAGAAGATTAAAAGGATGACAATCTCACTTTCACTGTCACCAATTTACCACGACTGAACTTGTTAGGTCAGGATGCCATTGTCAAGCTTGGTGTCAACGTTCAAGCCCTTCTAGGTGCATGGGACCCTTCAAAAGAGAGGCAAGGTGACCACAGATCGGTCATACGTATCTTAGACAACCGAATCAAGTTGGGCCCAGAAAGTCAGAAACGATTTGATCTCACCACTCATAGAGGTGTGTTGCTGCAATGTCAACTTCCTTTTGGCATCATCTCTGTTCTAGGGTATTTTCAGGAAGTCATGGACAAACTGACAGCCAACTTTAGGGTGTCATTGTCTACCTGGATGACATTCTTGTCAGTGGTGTCACCGCTTCAAACCATCTCCAAAACCTTCGGCACTATTTTCATGACTGCAAGAAAAGGGGCTAAGGTGACCAAATACAGGTATATTCTGTGGAACAGTTCAGGAAGCTTTCAATGTCACTTTCTACATCGCATGGATGCCTCCTTTCATTGGACAAGAGTTGTTATTCCACTCAGACTTCAGCCAGAAGTCCTGGAACTCCTTCATTTAGGTCATTTTGGAGCATGAAACAACTGGGCTCGCACAGCAGGATACTGGCCCCGGATACCCAGGGTGTATAGAGGCTGGCTGTTGGCCACTTCATAGTGACATGTGGGCAGCTGGAGGGACGGTTTACTGAGTTTCATCCAGAAGTCTTCAGAACAGAAATTGTCTGCCGCACCAGTAACCACTTCAAAGTTGAAGTCCTGGCCCTGGATCTGAACCTGCTGTTGGAGTTGTGGAACAGTACTGATACTGTTCACCATTTTTATCCCACATCTGGTGATGTTCCTGACTGGCTGGGAACCACTTCTCTTCTGGAGACATGCAACCTCAATATGTCCTAGTTTCTGACAAGTGACAGGTGCTGGTCTTGTAGGGACAGTCCTTTGATGTATGTTCTGTCTTGCCGCACCTGGGATAGGTCCCCCTTGGAAATTTTCTTTTCCTTTGAATGCCAAACTTGGAACTTAGTTTCGGATTGGCTGGGTAAGGTTTCTTCTTAGTACCTTGGATCTTGTGGATAGATGTCTGTTTAGCCCCATACACCGTCTCCTTTGCAACCCTGGTGGCATCTTCAGTCTCCACTAATAGCCTTGGCAAAAGTGAGCTCACTGTCCTTCACCTCGAAGAGAGCCTTGAGAACTGCTTCATTGTTGACCGAGCACATGAAGTGTACACATGGCTTCATCCAGAGGGTCTTTGATGTAAGGGAAATCGCACATCACAGAGTCTTGGGGAATTCTCGCGGCGAGTTAATGAATTGTCTCCCCGGGCTTACACTGCATCTCGGACTAGAATTTAAAGCGTTCTCTGACTATGAACCTGCTGGATCAAATTGGTTCTTTATGAAGTCG
This sequence comes from Spongilla lacustris, assembly GCA_949361645.1. Classification (NCBI taxonomy): domain Eukaryota; kingdom Metazoa; phylum Porifera; class Demospongiae; order Spongillida; family Spongillidae; genus Spongilla; species Spongilla lacustris. The sequence goes on along the minus strand of OX442433.1, from coordinate 4,566,840 downwards.
GTGATCTCATCAATTGTGAGGTCGTTAATGTCTTTTGGTGGTGGCTGTGTGAAGTGAGGTTACACAGCAATTTGTAGGTTACCTTAGATTTGCTTGTAAGGAAAACCTGCAGTTTTGTCCTCCAGTAACGAGTTCGCCCCAATGTAAGTATGGAACCGTGCCAGATAATCAATCCATAACTCCGATGTTGAGTCAAACGGTGGGAAGGTAGGGATGGAAGTTGCGGGCATGGCCTTAAGGACTCAGTCCTTTGGCAATTGCTGCGACGAGTGCTTCTGTTTGTTCTAGCTGTGAGTCCATCTGCTGCTGGAAGAGCTTGATAAGTTCGCCTAGTTCTGCCATGAAAGATTGAGTCTGATATCCTGCCAACTATGCCAATAAATCCTGCCATGTTTCTGAACCAGATGTGTTGGGTTAACAAATAGATAAAATTACGGCAGTAGCGAGCATACAAGAACAGAGCAGCAATATAACAAACATTAAGACCAATAAGAATGATGACACATGTCTGAAAGTACCTTATATGGGAAAAGGTCAATGGAATGTTCTAGAATGATGATGCTATATTACACTTATTTTATTTAGGCTGATCCCATCTTTCAGTAACCTGTTTAGATGTTCCATATGTAGATCTGATGAATATTATTGCCTTGTCCACCCTTACTATTAACAAAGCGGGCCCACACCATCTGTTCAGCGGATGAAGTGATAAAGTGAAGTAGTACTGTGTCAGAAAGTGTACTTTCAACACCATATCACCCTGATGCCGTCTCCCTCCCTAATGCCTTCTTTATATTCTAAAAGAAGCAGCCCTAGTGAGAATATTCGTGTACTCAATCCATGAAAGTGGTGGATGATTGAGCTCCATTACAATACATAACTTTTCAAAACTGTCTGCACACTTTCTTATATTCACTGCAGAAGTTAGTGTGGTTAAATGGTCTTCACTAGACAAGATGACCCAAGTTGGTAATCCTTGTACGTCTTCAACTGTTATTATCAGTTCCATGAACTCTTCACAGGAATTGAGGCCTTTCTTAACATCTTTAACAACCTTTCTCCTGTTGATGAGATTTCTAAGTTGGAACAAAGTCCGATCATCTATTCCTGAGCAAGTCTTTTCCAAGCCACCTGTAAATTAACAGGTAAGTAAATTGTGTCAGTTGAAATCAGTGTACCTGAAATCACTACATTCAGATTCACATCTGCAGTGCTCATGCAATACATATAAGCAAGCCATATACGTGTATATATTCACAGATCTATTGAAGGCAGTCATCAATATCTAGGCCATACCACCTTCCGGAACAGCCAAATCATCATAACCCAGAGGCATAATACAGACAAAATGCACATACACACACACACACACACATACATGCATACATGCTCACACACTCACACAGAGTACATGTACAGCATGTCACAATCACCCAGGAAACATGGCACACAACAGGCATAGCCATCATAACCCGTTGGGCATAACATTGGCAACTACACTAGCCAGACACCGTCACAGTTCATATCTAGCAGATCCACCTGTGGATTTACCTGCATACAGGTTGCCAATCTTCAATGACAGATATCAATCCTTCCAGGCGTTCATTTCCAATTTCAGAGTTAGACAAACCACTCTGGGTACCTTGGATTTATGCAACTGTCAGCTGATCACCCCCTAGTTATATGTCTGAAATGATCAACATAGATATGAACTACCCTAGTAGCTTCATTTCCTTCACATGCATATTGTCAATGTTCAGCCTCATAGCTTGTTGTCATAATTTGTATAGTGCATCAAGAATATGGACCATGTCATCAATGACATCCTCGTTTTTAAGCAGTACTCCTATTGGTATCTGTGCCAAAAAATATTTTGAAGTAATAATAACACCAAAAATAAACACATATCACGTTTGACTTCTGTGACATTTGCTTTGAATACTTGTGTCAAGTTCAATGTGGTAATTCACCTTAGAAGGTATGAGCTCAAGTCCAGGGACATATTGAGCAAGACTAAATTCTGGTTACACGTGTCTCAAAGTTAAACATTAACCCACTATCATCTTCTGGTGAAGGATAAAATATATCATATTTTATGAATGATTGCTACTCCGATGACTAAAGTCATCGCATAGATATTAGAGAAGTAGCTTGCTTTGTAGGTTTGATCATTTTATCTATATTGCCACCTACAAGCTTGAATCCTGACCACTTCAAATTGACATCCAAAGCTGTAATACCACATATATCGCTTTCCTCAACTCTCATTGCATCACTTGATGCACCAACAAAGGCATTGCCACGAACATCACTTGACACACAAACATCACTGGACGATCCAAAAACATCACTGGACACAACTGCATCACTTGAAACACCAACTGCATCACTTGACACACCAACTGCATCACTTGACACACCAACTGCATCACCTGATACACCAACTACATCACTGGAAACACTAACTGCATCACTTAACACACCAACTACATTACCTGACGCACCAACTACATCACATGACACACCAAGTAAGGCATTGCCACTAACATTACTGGACGCTCCAAATACATCATTGGACACTCCAACAACAACCAACTACATCACTGGACGCACCAACTAAGGCATTGCCACCACACCAACTGCATCACATGACACACCAATTAAGGCATTGCCACCTACAACATCACTTGACACACCAACATCACTGGACACCAACTATATCACTTGACACACCAACTACATCACTTGACACGCCATTAATTAAACCACTTGACACACAACAACATTACTGGACACACCAACTATATCACTAGATGCACATTGCCACCAACAGAAGCTTTTAGTATTGCGCGCTCAGTACCGTGCCAAAGTATGTTGCGCATGTTGAGGATGAGGGCATTGGAGTGGAGAATGTGTCAGTAACGTAGTACGGAAAAAGAACTAGCACCAAGGTTTATCAAGTTTACTCACCCCCCGACTAATTCAGTACAAGATCAGAATACAAATGTAGAGATGGTGGTTGGAGAACAGATGAATGGTCGCACTGAAGAATGCAAAGAGAATAGCCCGATACATTCCTTAATTGCACAACCATGACAGAAAAGTCTCTGTTCCTTGATGTTGTCAGTGAATGTGTCAAACAGACTGGCCAGTTTGCTGTGTGCATATCATACAGCAGTCAGGCCGAATGGGAAGAAATGGGTTTATTTACAGAAAGCTTAGCATTCCATTTTTTGGGCTCGTGTGACTGGATACCCTGGCTGGATTTGAAAGAACATCCGTTTATTCCATATCTCAGCATTCATCATGCTCATGAGTTGATATACAAGTGCGTCACTGAGTTTGCAGAGAAACCGGTTGTTTTTGCTGCTGATGAGTTTTTCGTCTCCTGAAGGCCCTGCGAAACAATAAGAGACTGAAAGCATCAAATATATGCTGCAGTCTCTATTTATTCTGCACGCTGCGCTCTGTTGGTTTCTGCCAGGGGCGGTCGGAGGAATTCGGATAGGGGGTGTCCAATATGAATACTGACAAAGGGGTAGGGTGGGAGGTGGCACTATAAAATGTGTAAAAATTATTTTCTTACTGCACATGGCTGTGGCTTGCTTTCATATGACTGCACATGGCCATGGCTTGCTGTCATATGACTGCACATGGCCATGGCTTGCTGTCATATGACTGCACATGGCCATGGCTTGCTGTCATATGACTGCACATGGCCATGGCTTGCTGTCATATGACTGCACATGGCCATGGCTTGCTGTCATATGACTGCACATGGCCATGGCTTGCTGTCATATGACTGCACATGGCCATGGCTTGCTGTCATATGACAGCAAGCCATATAATTGTCAGGCTAGATGAGCTGCAGTTGCAGAAAGCAATCCCAGCTGTGTACCAAAGCATTAGCAGGAAATCTGAGGCTAAAGCATCTAGTGGTAAGCATGCAAGGCCTGAAAGTGATGAAGGGAGCTCTGGAAGGCAAAAGAAGGCAAGAATAAGCTTTGAGCATCGGGCACCCCCAAGCACCCGGTTGTCTACGGCCTTGCATGTAGGTAGCTAGATATGACACCTGCCAGCGTGCAAATAGCTGGTACCTCTGGAGTAATGTCTGCAGCTAGTACCCTCCTCCTTAGCCTTGGCCCTAGGTCTGCACAACCTGGGCAAGCCTGCTGGGATCAGCATATTCCTGGATGTGCTCAAGATTCATCTGGATATGGAAAAAGATCTCTCCAAGTGGAACTGGTGGTATGCCTCTGCAGCCAGATGGGAAATAAGACAGAGCAAGTAACAGAGCACATACAGCAGCTTCTGTTGAGCAGCAATGATTACGTGGATATGTTCTGATGTGTACTATGACCGCTATTGTATGCAAATGGAAAAATAGGGCATGCGTGGACTAATATATCAACATTATAGGCAGTACAACCGTGTAATAATATATTGGTCTGGGAACACAAAGATCAACAAAATAAGCAGTGCTGGTTTCAACTATCACATAGAGTTAGATGTCTAAATGTTTACAAAACTGAAAGAACTTCTGCATGGCTAACAGTATTGCCACCGCTTTCATACCTTTTTTAATTCCTTTGCAACAGAATTCCGTGATGCACTGTCAATGAGATATCAGATACCTTTACTTAACATGCCTGCAACCTGTGAAGGATGTGGTGCTGTATGTAATCTTGAGCATGCCTTGGACTGCATTGAACATCAGGATGCCATTTTTTCTTCTTTTTTTTCTGGCACCTGTCAGTGTTTACATGCATCACAAGTGGTGTTATGTAATAATCATCTTCACTTATCACAACACTTTGTACCCAGGGGCGGACAGCAGAAAAAATACTAGTGGAACCTGGACGGCAATGAAATAGACATAATGTACCTTCTGAATCTCCCGAAGAATATTATAGAAAAAATCTTGCTGTACCATCTTATTACAGAACTTGTAACGCGGTTCTCATCACAACAACAAAAGGCAGTCAGTGCCCTCTATCTAGTACCAAGCATTGCCATAGTGCATGATGTGTCACAGTTCCTAGCACAGCCCATGAAACATTAAAGGAGACAAATGCCACCATTTCCCCCAGCATTCATGTGCTGCTTCGGATCATTTGTACCTTGCAAGTCACTAGCTGTGAATGTGAAAGGTCTATTAGTGCATTACGCAGACTAAAGACCTACCTAAGATGTACAATGGGTGAATTCGTATTGAAATTCCATATGATTCTGAAAAGCAGAGTAATGATAACTTGCAAAGCTTGGGGGAGCTCCCCCACACCCCCTGGCTGCCAAGGGTACTTCCCTCCAACTCCCCCCCCCCCCCCCCCCCCCCCACACCGTATTTCCTGGATCTGCCACTGTGTACCTATCACAACTGAAGGAAATAAACTCATTTTTAGTAAAACATGTGAATCTATTAGAAAAAGCTCATTTAATCATTTGCTTCAAACAGTGCATTGTTTCATAGCAAAAAATGGGTAGAATGTGATCCAGCAATGTCAATCTCTCCGGTGCTATCCACAACTGATCATGCTCCTGGTGTGGTGCTACTAATGCAGATGGGCCAACTGCCGATCCACCAACCACTTTGGCAAATGTGTCAACCGCCAATCCACCAACCACTTTGGCAAATGTGGATGGGTCAACCGCTGATCCACCATTTTGGCAAATGTGGATGGGTCAACAGCCGATCCACCAACCACTTCGGCAAATGTGAATGGGTCAACAGCCGATCCACCAACCACTTTGGATGGCCCAACTGCCGATCCACCAACCATGGCGGCCCATGCTTCGGATGTGGCTACATGTACGCATGTTCCTGTACTTGGTACCACGGCCACCACAATGCTTCCACATACAGCCAGTATTGGGGTCATAGACATCGATGATATGCTCAGCGATGTACATGTAGTATAGTATTAGTACTTTTGCACATGCGCACTGATTACGTGTGTCGTCATATTTGCATATATATTTTTGTGTAGCTGTTGAGCAATCAGATGGTGAATTGGCCATTTATTGTCACAAGGGTCACAAGTGTTTGAGGTGACAAAAATCACTGCAACAAAAACTATTGAGATCCTTCGTCAGGTGTTTGCTGCTTATGGCTTACCAGAGCAGCTGGTATCAGACAATGGTCCCCAATTTACCACCGAAGAGTTTGCAGAGTTCACCAGTAAAAATGGAATAAAACACATATTCAGTGCCCCCATACCATCCGGCTACTAATGGGCAGGTGGAAAGGATTGTACAAACCTTTAAAAGCAAGCTATGAAAGCTGGGAAAGAGAGTGAGGGTGTTACATCTAATCAGAGGCTGTGTGAATTCTTGTTCAGTGACCAAGGTGGCTCCATGTATGTTGTTCCTTAAGAGAGATGTTCGTACAAGACTGCACTTGCTTAGAGGATGTTGGGAAACTGAAATGGCTAAAAGCAGATGGATCAGAAAATAAAATATGATCAGAATACAAAAGAAAGGACCTTTTCCCCAAAGGAAGAAGTGTGGATAAGAAACTTTCTGGGGGATCCTAAGTGGATACCAGGAGTGGTAGTAAGTCAACAAGGTCCTCTTTCATATAGAGCAGCTTTCTGATGGAAGAATTTGGAGAAGACACGCAGAGCATTTGAAGGGCTGAAGTGTGCTAAAACCAGAGACATCACATGTACAGACACCGAACTTCACAAGTGATGAAGTAGCATAAATAACTCCAGGTACTATCAGAATTGAGGATACAGTTGTTCAGCACACAGAAGAGGTGAACACAGGAGAGCAGGAAGGCTCTCATTCTACAGCAGAGGTGAGGCGGGTCCTCCTTCAGTACAGTTGCCGGCAGAGGTTCCATTGGTGGCTAATGACAAGGAGGAGCTAGGAACGCTTCGCCATTCACAAAACAAAGAAAACCAGACCATTGTTAAAGGAGGGAAGAGTATAGTACTTTTGCACATGCACACTGATTACGTGTATCATCATATTTGCATATATATTTTTGTGTAGCTGTTGAGAAATCAGATGATGAATTGGCCATTTATTGTCACAAGGGTCACGTTATAACAATCGACTTCACCATTGATTCCACGGCCTACATTAAGACAAAGAATGCGTACTAGAGTATGTATCATGTGTTCTTTCACTACTAGTAATCACATACACCGCCTACAGACTCAAGTCCCTACCACCACGTCACTTACACTCACATTCAGCAACACATTCACATCGCTCACACTCACGTTGATCAACACGTTCACATTGCTCACATTCACCATGTTCATCTAGTTCACATTCACGTTCATCTCGGTCACATTCATTGACATCACACCACTCCTCAGAACAGGAGTATCCCAATGTTGGCCCGATTTCACCATCGTGGACTGGCACACCTCATTGACCAGCTGGGCCAAGGCCTCATTGGCCAGCTGGACCCATGACACTTCTGCTAGCACACATTCCTTTGGTCTCAGTTCGGCAAATTTGGAAAATCCAACTTTGATGTCTGGATGATGTGTCTTAAATTGTCTGTAAGCTTCCATCAGGTTCAATGATCGAGGCATTTCTATATCAAATACATGAGGAGCTAGATATCATTTTTGGAGGAGATTACCTTACAATCAGACAATGCAGGGTGTTATCAGTCAAAGGATTTGCTACTGGCCATTGCTCTTATTAGTGCTTAGTCACCCATAAAGGTGACTCGATTCATCCGTACAGAAACACAATATGGCAAAGGGGATATTGATGCTAATTTTGCTCGGTCAATGGCTCACCTTGTATCCTTCATGCATACATCACATAGCAATAAAATTCAGCATATTGTAACAGCAAAAGGGTTGGAAGCTGCTCTTGCTTGGGGTGGTGGGTTGCAGAATTCATTTGTGCAGCTTGTTGGCTTAGATCGACCAAAACTTGCAAACCTAGCCCTCATTATTGCCCCAGTTGTTGAAAAAATGAAGACCTATTTTTCTAGATTGAATGACATTTTCATTCTGGAAGGAATTGGACCATAAGTTGTACACCAGACGGCAATTGCCTTCAAGGTGCGAGGGTTCGCCTACAGTGGAATCGGGAGTGGCATTGTATTTGACTGCAATATTCAAGAGCAATCATTTGCACCAACTCAAGTTGATCAAGAAAGTCTTAGAAAAATAAGATGGCTCTGATGAAACTGACGACAATGAAGATGTCGCTGATGATGAAGGAGGTGATTATGTCTCAGCTGCAAATGAAGAAGGGGACAGAATTGAACTCCTCTACTGCTGTTGTAATAGGTTGATGCAGCTGTTCTAATTGAATTGGAGGCAGATTTACAAGATCTAGATGTAGCCCCGAAGATGCTCCCAGCTGTCGAGCAGTACATGTTTTATGGCCCAGTGAACGACAAGTCCAAGCAAACGGTGACAGGAGTTAGTGTTCAAATCTTGCTGGTCTGAAAGGGCATCGCACACTACGCAGCCAGCAAACAGAAAAGAACTTGGAGGATTTTACGGGTGTCTATGTTCAGCAACCTCCACCACATATGGATGCTGTGGCAATTGCTGTACGCTATGCAAATGACCTTATTCACAGTGTTTTGAAAGTAAGAAGTGGGAAGGATGATACTGTAGGGCCAAAAAATTTCGCATGGACAATATTTTCAGATGGCAATTATTTGCATATGCTAAATCACAGACAGTAATCTTGAATACCTGCATTCGAAAATACTAGTATGTCAGTATAAGTTCTAATTATGAGAATCTTCAGCTTGATCGTTGTAAACGTGTGCGTTTCAGTTTGCCTGGTCGCTGTTGAATGGATGTACAGTGTCTGCTCGCAGATCAGGAAAAGTAACACCTCACAGATTGGAAAAATAAGGCATATTCATCACAGGCTAGGAAAACTGTCAGTTTTCTTTGCCAACAGCTGTGCTACCCTACTAAACACATTCATTCCTACCTCTAATTAGATATTCCTGGGAATGCTGTGAAGTTCTGCTAACCTAAGCAAACGATAGGAATTGAATTTTAATATGAATAAATGCCAAGGCTCTCTTGCCATCGGGGTGAGCTTACCTGTAAGGAAAACATGCATGCATGCATGATTTGAAATAATGCCATTATTGGACTTACCGGTGTTACACAGCCTTACTTTGCATTACAATCCCCTGAAGGCATTCAAACATTTATGCAACCATGGTAATATAATCACCAAACACTAACCCTTGGGGCAATATTTCTGACCGATTGCAAACACTGTACGACTGATCTACCCGTGAGGGTGTGCACGCAAAAAACGTCCTAGGGGCATGCATTGGTAATTAATGACTGCATCTAAAGAAACAATAAGAATTACACAACTCGCGCACAGGATATGAACGTGAGCATGTCACATACCGGTATGAACGTGAGTAGGCACACAAAGCAAGTATCGGTGCACATGTACATTGTTGCTATACCCGTGTATACGCATGTGTGCTCTGAGAATAGACATTTGCGTATGTATGTGAACACGCATTCTGCAATATCTTAATTACCGTGCGTAGAGGTCGCCGCGCTGGACACCGTCATTAGGTTCGGGCATCTCAGGCTGCAGGATGGTGTACGGTACGCTATAAACACATCATAATCTGTATTTTCCGCAACCATTCCACTATAAGACTTACACAAAAGGTCAAGTTATTTCTCTTGATCTTTAGCGGCCTTACATTGTTTGCATCACGTGGATTACTTTTACATTTAATTGGAGTTTATCATTGTCGAGACCTAGCCGTTCTGTCAAGTTGCCATTTGCCAAAGGAAGCTCTGCTGTATCAAGCAAGACTACGTTGGCCCCTACATTTTTATCGAGGTAAACGCAAACTAATGGTAACCCAACTACCCATGATTACGATTAGTTATTTACGTACATGTCATGTTCAGATCAAGTATATAGGCTTAGCCGCTACAGTGTACTTTCAAAGTTCAGCGTATCTGCATCTGTAATAGACGTAAGGTAAGGTAATATATCTGGGAATTGTCACAGTAATTCTGTATTGGTTTGTTTACTCCTGAAAGTTTTGGTTTAGATTAGGGGGTTTATATCGTTTAGGTAGCCACAATACCAACATTGGTCATGGCTGCTCATTCTAGCAGCAGTACTAGTAAATGTACACGTAGAAAGAATACTGATGTTCAAGATAAGTTGCAGATTATTGATGAGCTGAAGTTGGGGAAAAGCATACCTGACATATGTACTGAGTATGGTATTTCTCAATCACAAGTGTACAGAATATATCAAGGAAGGGACTCTTTGACGAAGAATGTATTAAAGGGCAATATTCCGGTCCATTCTAAACAAGGCCAAATACCAAACTATTCATAGTGCGGTTTTTGAATGGTTTTGTTCTCTTCAATCGCTAAAAGGAGTAAGAAAACCTCTGCCAGTTACAGGTCCACTTATTAAAGCAAAAGCCCTCCATGAAGCCAAACTGCAAGGAATAGGCACCTTTAAGGCTTCTGATGGGTGGCTATGGCATTGGCGATCAAGATATAACATAAGAAAAAGTGTACGGCTACACGGTGAAGCTGGTGAAGTAAATTTACAGGATGCTGAGTTAGAAATGGACTGAAATGGAGTTCAATTGGTTTAATGGGTTACAAACTGGAGAACATCTTTAATATGGATGAAACCGGTCTTTTTTTTAGAACAATACCAAACCGTACTTATCTAATGCCAAGTGAGACAGATAAACGGCAGGCTGGACGTGGATTGAAATCTATGAAGGCAAAAGATCGAATAACAGTTATTTTATGTGGCAATTCAACAGGCTCTTGTAAGATCCCCCAACAGTTATAGGTTCAGCAAAGAATCCTAGGTGTTTTAAAGAAAATCCTCCAAGTTTGCCATATTTGAATCAAAAGAATGCATGGTGTGACAGAGAAATTTACAATAAATGGTGGGCAGACGTATTCTTAATTGCTATTTGCAAATGGACTATTGATCCAGTTGCCCTAGTAATAGATGGATTCTCAGGGCATGACTTAAATTGCTTTGATTCTCAGGTGCAGGTGTTTAAATTGCCACCAAATATTACATCAGTATTTCAACCACTTGACCAAGGAATTATAGCTGCCTTTAAAGCTGGTTATAAAACTCGGCTTTTAGAGAAAGTTATTAGCACTGCTGACTCTTTTCTAGAATTACAAGTTATGGCTAAAACACTTCCAACTGGATCTGCAGGATTAAATTATGGGTGTGCTGCTCACGTGCGTGATGCTATTGATTTAGTTAAACTGGCATGGGATAGTTTGTCTCCTTCTGTGATCGCTGCATGCTGGGAGCACGCCCACTGTCTGCCAGTAGTAGACTCAGCTGAAGTAAGTAGTAGTGGAAGAGACTATTTAAAAAGTGTGGAATGCAATGCAATTGACCTTATGTGTAGTAAGCTATCAGCTTTAACCTTAACTAGTCCAAACATTATTGGCATGCTGAATTTCAATGGGCTGGAAGAGCTTGTCTCATCAGTGCACAATGTGCAAGACACTGCATCAGCCATGTTGAGCAAATGGCTTCAGCTTGAAGAAGAAGCTGTGATTACAGCAGTTGAGGAAGAGGATGAGGTAGAAGCCGAGAATCCAGTGGAAATGCAAGGAACATCTGATAAGTTAGAGCTACTAAAGCAAACCTTACCGCATTTGTACAGCTTGCATGACTTAGGTGCGCAACTTAAAGACAGCCATATGATGGGTGTTGTGCAAGAGTTGTGCGTTCATGTGCAAAAGTCTTCCTCTGCTATAACAAAGAGTTAACATAAATGAATGTTTGCACGTTGTGTTTTGTTTGTATGGTTTTTAAAATGTTTCCTGTACCTTTGAAAATCAAATGGAGTGAGATTGTACACAGGTTACTCTCTCAGGGCACACATGTATACACCAATACTTGTTTTGTGTGACATGCTCATGTTCATATCCTGTGCGTGAGTTGTGTAATTCTTTTCGTTTCTTTAGATGCAGTCATAAATTACTAATACACATCCATAGAAAGGTTTTGCACGCACACCCTCACGGGTAGATCAGTCAAACAGTGTTTGCAATTGGTCAGAAATATTGCCCCAAGGGTTGGTGTTTGGTGATTATATTACCATGTATACTTGTGAATCAAATGGAATTCGACAAAATGTGAGGGAAAATGAGAGATTTGCTGGTTGCATAAATGTTTGAATGCCTTCAGGATTGTAATGCAGAATAAGGCTGTAACACTGACAAGTCCAATAATAAAATAAGGCTGCATACAACACCGGTAAGTCCAATAATGACATTATTTCAAAATATGAATGCATGCATGTTTTCCTTACAGGTAAGCTCACCCCGATGGCAAGAGAGCCTTGGCATATATTTATATTAAAATTCAATTCCTATTGTTTGTTTAGGTTAGCAGAACTCCACCGCATTCCTAGGAATATCTAATTAGAGGTAGGAATGAATGTGATTAGTGGGGTAGCACAGCTGTTGGCAAAGAAAACTGACAGTTTTCCTAGCCTGTGATGAATATGCCTTATTTTCCCAATCTGTGAGGTGTTACTTTTCCTGATCTGCGAGCAGGCACTGTAATTAGTGTAGCCACAGTATTTCACATACAAAGAGGTTCCCGAAGACTTTCCACGAATTCAGGCGGAGTTCTTGAAAGCAGTGAAAGACCTGATAGTGGCTAACTCAATACCAGCTGAGCTGGTGATCAACATAGATGAGACAGGGCTACACTATACATTTACTGGGGGCTACACAATGGAGGTGATTGGATCAACTCAGGTGGGCCACTATGCATGCATGTACCGGTATACTTAGAGGTTTGCATACATTAAGCAGCGTTTCCCACAGCATAGTAAAAACAGGGCGCTCCGCCCTGTTTGAATTTTCCGGAAAATGGGCGTGGCCATACAATCAGTTTGCGATCGCGCAAGCGCATAAATCATGATAGGAATTAACACGTGCGACGGACTGTTTGAATCAGTGCAATCGGCCAAAAGCGGACAGAACCCCCCCCCACTGGTCGAATCGGCCAATGTGAACGTGGGTGGTACCGCATACGCTAATAAATCATTAATTATTCATGAGCGCTCTGTTTGAGAAGCATTCTGAGGGAAACAGACATTAAGTTACTAGTACTAGTATTGTGCTAAATGTATTGTAGAATTAATGTGATCAGTTCTCCAAAAAAAACCCTTCTGCATACATGTAGCCAATTATTTTATTGAATTGTTGCCACAAATCGAATCAGCATTGTATCTGTATAAGCTGCATATGTAAACAGCTCACCGTTTAGATGACAACAACAAAATGGCAGCCTTTAGAACTTAGAACTGAGCCAGTGCTTAGCAAGTGTTACAGTGAGTATAGTGAGTATAGTGAGCAGAGCCATGTACACAATAGTCTGCATAACTATTATGAAGCTGTGCCTGAACATTCAATATCACTACTGCAATATTTTGCTCTATACAGCAAACATGTGCAGTACCTGTTCATGAATTTGATCCAGCCCGATTGGGAATTACAGTCAACACCATGCCAAGCTTTGGTATAGAAACTCTGGTTAGGCGTATGCTTGGAAATCAGGTCAAGCCAGATCAGGAATTCAATGTTATTTCTATTGCACCCAACATCCTGGAGGGGCAGCAGTTTATCGGGAATAGGCAAACAGATGGATCATTTGAGGTATGCATGGTATCAGAAATAGACGCGTAATGCATATGCGCGCTCGGTGCATCTCCTACAGCTGAAAGTGCTAGAGGTCGTTATATATGCACGTACGTCAGTAATAAAAGCCCATTGCCCATCAGCATTGATGAACTTGTCGTCACATGGCCTATTGAACCTTTTATTTCGGTCGCTAAGTGCTATTTCACGAATGTAGATGGCTTAGTTTCGGCAGCCTATACCTCGTTGTAGTCGTACAGTTGTAAGATAACTAAAACTTGGGGTGAATTCTGCACTCAATCAAGTTTGTTTCGACGGTCTCAGAGTCTTATTAATCGCTTCTCACGATTTTTTGGTTTTGGCAACACGCCCAAAATAATTGTCCTTTTGGGTCTGAAATTACGGAGATGCTCTGTTACGAGAACTATTGAAAAAAGTTACATTGTGTTATAGAAAAGGAAGACAATTTGTGAAATGAACTTTCTGAGGTTCAGAAAACTACAATATAAATAATGTCACAGCCCTGTTACTACTCTACAGTGGACACGTACTTTATGTGAAACTTATATAACAAAAGTCTAAAATTCCTAAATACCATAGTTCCAGTAACAACTCATCTTTTTTTATAAAGCCCCACCAGTATCCCCTACTGTGGCAAGTGCTCATGAAGAACCCTGTACATCAGGATTGCAGACCATCATGAAGCATACTGGTCCCAAACTTCAGTGTAGTATTGCACCAGTTTTACTGATGCAGCTTTCAGACCGATTGGACTCTTTGGAAGCAAATATAAAAACTGCAGGAAGAAAGAGGAAGCATCCATTATCTTTTGCACTATGTGCTCTTATAAGTAAGCGCTGGAAACAGCTGATAGATGAGAAGCAGGCTGAAAAGGAAAAGCAGAAGCTGTTAAAAAAGAAAGGGGAGCAAAAGCAGAGGGCAAAAGTAAAAGATAAGCAGAGAAAAGGTGTTGATGTGGAAAAGTAAGACTGGAATTGTCTTATTTGCAATTCCACCTTCATCGACGAGGAAACAGTGCATGTGGGTGCAATGCACAAACTGCAAATGTACTTAACGTGAAATGCATTGACCAGCTTCACCAGGATTTATTTTCCTTTGAATCAGACAATGACAAGGATTATTTCTGCTAAGATGTTTTTACATATTCAAGGAGCCAGATGATAACTAACGGTAAAGTAAGACACCATGCCATTGCTGATGATTTCACTTATATTTCTGCTATCTGGTCTCTGTTTATCTTTATATATATATATGGGACAGTTTCCGCGAAAATGTCACCCTTTAATAACATTATAATGTTATAAAAATGCTTCATGTTTGAATTCCTATATCTTCCGAAAGCTAAACGCTATTGACTTCCTATTTTCAGCAGTTCATAATGCGCCATTTCTCTACCACAAATTACATTTTGGAGTCTTGCACTTGCTCCACGCCAGTATTGCAACGTTCGATACCCGACCGGGTTCAAACCCGCCATAACTTTAGGTAGGAGTAATCAAATCGCTTCAAATTCGGTTTGTAGGTACAGAGGTCTTATACCTATCGATTTGTACTGTTCGTTAATTTTTATGCCATCCGTTACGGTGATACAGTTGAACAAACTACGTGCACTTTTTCCCGCTCGATTCGCGCCAATGATATAACAACCGCCTCCCCATACATTGAGCGGGACGCGATTTGCCAAAATCTTTGGCGCAAATCGAGCGGGAAAAGTGTACGTACTTTGTTCAACTGTATCTCCGTAACGGATGTCATAGAAATTAACGAACAGTACAAATCGATAGGTATAGGACCTCTGTACCTACAAACCGAATTTGAAGCGATTTGATTACTCCTACCTAAAGTTATGGCGGGTTTGAACCCAGTGGGGTATCGAACGTTGCAATACTGGCGTGGAGCAAGTGCAAGACTCCAAAATATAGTCTGTCGTAGAGACATGGTGTATTATGAACTGTTGAAAATAGGAAGTCGATACCATTTAGCGTTCGGAAGATATAGCGATTCAAACATGAAGCATTTTTATAACTTTATAATGTTATAAAAGGGTGATATTTTCGCGGAAACTGTCCCATATTTTTTACATTGTGATTGAGAAATCCACCTAGTCGAAATTTCCTAACAACATACATGTACTAAGCAATTTTGGAGTATGCATAGTGAACAGTAGCTTACTAATTGCCAAATACATGTATAGCAATCAATAAAATGTGCATACATGTACCATTTCAAATCTGACAGTGAGGAGGATTATTTGTGTCCAGTATGCTTTTATATGGAGCCTGATGACAAGTAACATACCTACTGATAAGACACCATATCATGCTATTGCTGATCACATATCACTTCTTTATGGCGCTTTTGCATTCCTATATCCGTAGCTTACCAATCTTCTCAGCAACCATAACATGTGGCACTATTTCATAACGAAACACAGGTACATATACTTCAATCCTTAGATGTATATACAATTTCAGTGGTAAATAAGTGTTTATGAATGAATGGTCGCCTTCCTATAACAAATGCTACAATCACAAAGTGAATTAAGCTTTCCCAGGGTGGTTAAAGGTTGCACCATGCTTGATAACTTGGTTAAGCAATGTTGTGTTACAATCCACCTTCCTTACACTATGTAACAATTACAGGGGGGTGGCGAACACTCCAATCATACGTGGCGAAAGACTGGCGACTATACTAGAAATCCGCTTAATTGGATAAAACAGGTGTTCTCATTCGTACGGAGCACGTTTTTTTGAATGAATGAAACTATAGTTAGTATAGAGTGAGGGCTGATGATCTCTTGGAATCAGGTATGTATATATAATTATCCCTTGTTTGCTGTATATTCAAGACAACCGACATCGGTACTCGCGGGTGGTATTTAAATACGTTAGGGCCTATTGTTCAACGCAGCTTTTTTTGCTCGATAATCCATTGAGCATTTACTATTCCGCAGTGCCTACTTATAGCGGCTGGGTGTGGACGCACAAAGGAGCATGAAATACACCCAACCCGTTGGCCCTGACTCACAACTTCTTGCCGCACACCGCCCCGCAGACGGCTGGGCAACCTACTAGGACCACATTCCTGACCTGTGTAGTGACACTTTGCTCCAAATGGCCTATTTGCCGTCATTCTTGACAGCCTCCTCATCCAGCTACTAAAGAGGGATCCCACTCGCCAAGTCCATCCCTATTAATAGTGCACACATGCACGCCGCTCCAATATCTCGTGATCGTGCGTCCGCAAGAATCAACGCGCATGCGCAGACCCACCCTGCAATTAATCGCTATACATCACTGCAAGCAGACTATTGTTATACAAACTAAAAAAACTCGTATAACTTTGGTATAAACGAACATAATTTGATTATGTGTAGTTATACCAAAGTTATGCGTAGTTTTGTAGTTTGTATAACTGTAGTCTGCTTGCAGTGCATGTATCTATAATAAATAGAGCTAGAGAGCTTTCATCGCGTGACTTAATATCATCTTCGAATTAGTTCGATTTTAGTTTGTTACATTGTCTTACTTGGTGCTCCTATAGGGGACTACCTTTTCTGTGGAAATTATTCAAAGCGTTCAGAGGCCATGAAGTTGTTATCTAGACTGGTAGAAGTAGGGGCCTCAGACCCTCAGGTGGCCTTAAATTCTGCTTCGATTGTGTGGGAGCTATTGTAAATTAATCCATTTGGCTAGAGCTACCCCACCAAGTTTAGTCACAGAGGCACTTCAGCTGTTTGATCATTGTTGAGGTTAGGCAATGCTTCGCACATACATGTAGTATAGCTGTAGAAGTTACTGATCATGCATGGCAGCAGGCCCAACTGAATCTAAGTCACGGAGGTCTTGGGCTCCGCTCAGTTTCCCACCACTCCCCAGCTGCCTACATTGCCTTCCTTTATGCTTCCGGCTTTGGTGATGCCCAGAATCCACACCTATCTCACGCAGTAGATCTCTTCAACAAGTTTGTCTCCCCATCTAAGGTAATCTCTGTGGATTCTATCACAGCCTCACCCATCCACCAAAGGGTACTGTCAAAGAAACTAGAGGACCACCAGTTCTCATTGTTGTTGGAAGCATCATCACCTGCCGACAAACCTCGGCTGCTGCTATCTGTGTCAGCACCTCATGCTGCATCCTGGCTACTAGTCATACCTTCTCCTGGTCTTGACCTGCACCTTGACCCTAATGAGCTGCAAATTTCCATCCAATGGTGGCTAGGGATAGACACGACTAGAGGCTCCTTGTGTTCTTTGTGCCCTGGCATAGTTCTTGATCGCCTTGGCAACCACGCTTCTACCTGTAAACGGGGTGGTGATGTCGTAACCCACCACAACCATCTGCGTAACGTGCTTGTAGAGTTCTGCCATCGCGCCCATCTAGGAGTGAGAGTTGAGTCGGGCAGTGGCTTACACCAGACCCTAAGCCATACCCGGCCAGCAGATGTTCTTGTCCTCAATTGGGAAAGAGGGAAACATGCTGCCCTTGATATCACTGTGACCTCTCCCTTAATCCCTTCCATTCTAACAGCAGCAAGCTTGTCTGAAGGGGGCTGCAGCGGAGGAGGCAGAGGCCAGGAAGCATAGAGCAAATGACCCAAAGTGTTCAGAGCTGGGTTGGGTGTGTATCCCACTTGCGGTGGAGACCTGTGGAAACTGGGGAAGGGAAGCCCAATCTACTTTCTCCCGCCTGGCTTCTCACCTGGCCATCACCACCTCTTCCCACAACAGTAAGGTGCTCACAGAGCTCTACAGCAGGCTGAACTTCACCCTAGTCAGGGCCATGGCTAGGGCCTTATTGGCCAGATGTGCACCCTCCCTTGGCCTCCTTGACATCCCTTGAGTATTTCTATGTTTGGTGTTAACAGTAGTTGATGTACTTTGAGTTTGATTAATTTTTACATTACCTCAATGTGTCATTTAAACATACCATTAATAAAACCAGAGATGGAAACTCATCACTTGCGCCTGTGCCATTCAATGCTATGGTATGCCCGTCGCAGGTGGATTCTGGTCGACCAAGGCAGAAAGAAGCATTCCCCCCCCCCTCTCCCCCCCCCCCCCCCATATTAAGCATATGCTCTGTCCACTTTTCTGCATTCTCTGTATTGTTTGACTTGTTGGATAAACCCGCCATTTTGAGCCATTGTCCTATCTACATTTCTTCAAGTTATGCATTTTAAAGGATTTGTTGCAAAGGATAAATTTCTCTGTACCTTTATCGTCTTGCCTCCGTTAGCTGTGCCGTTCATCACTGTGATCGTACAATGCATACTCTTTAATAGGTGGCGTAGTGAATGTTTGAGTGCTACCACTGAGTCCCAATCCTAGAACACTGATGATTTTTACTTTTGCCTACCAAAAATCGATAATAAGCTCATGTCTTTCCATTAGAAATCGAGCGCAAATAAAATATGCAGTACAATAATCCAATTAAAGTATTAAGAGTTCCGCGTTTATTATCGGCGCATTACATTTTAACATACATGTATAGAGGCTGAGCTATTTTTGCGGGGGTTTATTTGGGGAGGGGGGGGGGGGGGATTGTCTACAATTATTATTCTGTACTCTTTACATCACAGCATGCGCATGCCGTAGGAACCGGAGGCCCCCCCCCCCCCCCCCCCCCCCCCCCCCCCTCCTTCCCAATCATAAAGTTGGGGGGGCCTGGCCCCCCCCCAATCCTAATAAAATTCTATGTTCACACGACATATATTTGGTACGACATGGTACGGTACGGAACAGCTAAGTATGGGATTGTGTGGCA